>PVIH01010110.1:6708-71708 GCA_004025045.1 Sigmodon hispidus
AGGGGGGGAGGGAGGGAGGGAGGGAGAGATCAGATGTGTCTGGTGTGGAAAGGATGACATGAGCATTAATTCCAGACAGAAGCTTGACTGAGCTGCCATTCTGAATTAAAAAGAACTTTTTCTTCTAACGTGGCAATTAGCCAGTTTGACATCAGACTGAGAAAAGATGATATAAATATCAGACAGAGATGAAAATAGCTAGGGAGGAAACACTGTAAGACACTTTGCCTATTTTTCTTTTAGCTTGGAAGTCCTTAGACTATGTGGGAAATCATTGTAGCAAAGCCACTTGTATAGTCTATTATTATGTGAGGCAAGGGTATGCAGAACTATATACTACTTCTGAGAACATCCAAGCAGTAACTTAGGAGATTCAGAGATCAACACATAACTATAAAACCGTTTCGCCTATCATTCTTATCCTCTGTGCCTATCATTCTTATCCTCTGTATAGTTATTGTTAACTCTTCCACATTTTAAATTCTTTTTACTGTGTTTTTTTTTGATAAATACAAAATAAAGAAGGAAGAAAAAAAAAACCGTTTCTAAGCTGTAACTTTGTAAATAAAGATGCCTGTGATCACAGTGACAGCAGCTGAACCTCCTCAGCCATCAGCTTCTCCATATATGAATCAGCATGAGACAGTTGTAAGGAGAGAGATGGTAGGTAGTAGATAGATAGATAGATAGATAGATAGATGACAGATTCATAATAAAGCAACAATTTATAGATGATAGATCAAGGACAGGTAGATATAGATTGGTGATAGTGAGGTGATTGATCAATAATAGATTGACAAACAGATGGGACTCAGGTGGTAGTGGATAAATGATAGATGATAGATGGTAAATAGAGATAAAAAATATAGAGATGATAGGTAATAGACATTGATGATACATAATAAGCAGTACATCTAACCTGGAACTTATGGACACAGAGTTACACAAGTACACACATACACATGGCCTTTATATTCTTGATATATTCTTATATTATGGATACTAAAGCAGATAGGTCCATAGGTGGCTCAGCCTGTATTGATGGAGGAGACACAGGCAGATTCCACCCAGGAGAGTTTGAACTGTACTTTACTCTAAACAGAAACACAGCTTAGACAAATAGGTCACCTACACACTCTGCCTCATCCAGGATCTGAGGCTATGAGGAAAGCATGAGGTCATCCACACTCAGGAGAAGCCACACTCAAATAGGATTAGGAGTCAACAGTTTAACTTTAAAACCATCTATCCACCCACCTACTCACCCATTATCTATCTATCTATCTATCTATCTATCTATCTATCTATCTATTCCTCATGTTATAGCACCCAACCAGGCCAGATTTGTAGAGAGGCCAAACTTCTTCCTGTGTTCTAAGTAAATCAATCTAAAAAATGCTGAACTTGGTTCGGTGATAAGGGGGCATGCCTTTAATCCCAGCACTTGGGAGGCAGAGGCAGGAGGTCTCTGTGAGTTTGAAGATAGCCTGGTCTCTAGATTAAGTTCCAGGACAGGCAGAACTACATGGAGAACCCTGTCTCAAAAAAACATAGAGAGAGAGAGAGAGAGAGAGAGAGAGAGAGAGAGAGAGAGAGAGAGAGAGGTTCCAACTTAGCATGAGAACTCCATTCAAACACAGCTTGTTTGCTTTTATCTATGATGCTGCATTCTGCTTCCATGGGAGTGTAAACTCACTTGTTTCTTTGCAATTAAGCACATGCAAGGTCCTAAACATCTTCATACTACTTGATCGATCAGACCAACCACTAGTGATCCATCTCAAGGAGAAAATTAGCTGACCTACAGCAGATTTGTAGTGAAAAGGATAAATTTGCGCTATTACATTAAATGACAAAGGGTGTAAATTTATACAGAATTGCAATCCTGAAATCAGATAGAGAATAGCAACCAAAGACTTAGCCGGAATGTTAACAGTAGATATCTTAGTCTACATATACAATGCATCCCATATATACCTACACTCACATACTACAGGAATATACTCATCACACACATATGCACACACACACTTGTCCACATATACCTCACATTCCACATTTGTACATATACTCACCTCACACACACATGCACACCATCCTTGTGCAAGCCAGCTTGCCTGGAGCCTGGCTCCAGGTAACTACCTAAAGAAGACTGGACAAAGGTAAGTTACCAGGTCCTTTCCAAACCCTATCTGCAAAAACAGTCTTCAAGGAGACCGGAGTGACCAGATATATGAGTTCAAGTGCAGCTTCGGCATCTGGCAATGGCAGTAGCAGCTAAAATGGTGACAATTGACAGATTCAGTATCTAGGCCAGTATCTGTAGTCTGTGGGGCAGAGAATCCGCAGGAGTGATGGGGATGCAAGTGGTGCCATCCTGAGGGGAATGAGTGAAGTCATCTTGGGGTATAGGGCATTCTGATTCCTGGGTGCACTTGAGCTGGATGAATTTAGTCATTCTCTGCAAAGATGGCAAGATCTGTTCAACCCCAGCAAGCTACTTAGTTCTGACAAACAGGCTAAGTTTGGGTTTTAGCATCTCTGCAATGATGTTGGCCCAAATCCCAAAAACAATACAGAGAGAAAGTGTTCTAGACTGAATTAAACCATCCACAGGACCATCTTGAACCAAAATATTCCTCAATTAAAATATCATCATTGTCTAATGGTTTGGCAGACACTTCTATAAAATTAGCTTATTTTAAAATTTCATAGACCAGAGCTCTGTCCAAGTTCTCTGCATGGTACTCGATGTCCATTAAAGAATGCCAAACCACGGAGCCCATAAATCACCCTGAACTTCATTACATCCTCTACTGAACAGCCCTTCATCCTTCTCCAGGACCTAAGTACAGGACGGTAAAAACATAAGACACAGAAAATACACGTCTTTGTTTATATCTAATAGTTCTGAGAGGCTTACAGGAGAAAAGCAAATAAAAGAGCTTTATATCCAAGGAAACAAACAAACAAAAAAAAAACTCAGAAAAACAAATGAATAACATGAGAAAAAATAGAGGCAGAAAGATAACCTTTCTATGATGAGGACATGGGGGGAAGGGAGAAAGGGGAGCGGGGAGGGGAGGATAGGAGAGGAGAGGGGAGGAGAGGGGAGGAGAGGAGAGGAATGTGCATGTGGATATCAGAGAATGAGTGTGAGATAATTCTCCATCCTGTCCCTGGGTCTGGGGATGACAGGGTTGGTCTTATATATGACTGTCACCTCTATTTGCTGAGCTGCCCCTGGATCCTTCCTTCTTTCCTTCTTTTTCTTTTTCTTTCAGAAGACTCTCACACTGCAGCTCAAGAGTTTACTGAGTAGCCTGACTGACTTCAAGTACAGAGCAGCCTTCTTGTCTCAGCCTCCCTGGTGCTGGGTTTACAGCTGTGAGCCACTATAGCAGGTAAAGAAGCACACTGAAACATTTTCTGGGCCTTCTGAGGCTACATCCCAGGCTCTCTGAATAGAAAGAAGCTGGTGAGGTCAGATGCAGACAATGTAGACAACAAATGGTGCTCTCTCTCTCTCTCTCATCAAATAACAGCACCAGAGGAGGGTCATTCTTCAACTGCATACAGATTTCCAGACTCCAACTCCCAACAGATTTCCAGAGCCCAGCTCAAGTGCAAAGGTTAAATGGAGGGTAGGTATGGGGCCAAATTTGGACCAGGACTCATGCTTTTAATCACTGTTACACTCCCTGAAGACAAGAGGCCCTGAATGGGCAACTTCACCATGAACTTCTTCCGCTTCGAAGGACCACTCCAGATTCCCATCATGGGTCCCTTGTCTGAGGTAGAAGATGGTGACCATTCAGGCCCATATCAGCCAGATATGCTCTCCTTCCAGACAGGATGTTCATGGTCTTCGATCCCAATCCTGCTCTTCCTGCCTCACTGAGGGTTTGACGCTCACAGAGTGCTGACTGCAATGTCTACACACAACCTGTGGAATCCAGTTGGCTAATCTCATTGCCAACAGCTATTTTAAAAGATGTATAATATAAAGTAATTAACATGTAGTGTACGGGTGTGAGAACCTACAGAAGCAAGAGGTCCATGTCAGATGTCTCCCTCAGAAAGCCTTATTTTCCCACAGGGTCCTATATTAGTCTGCTTAGCTAGACTAAGACCCTGGCATTCTCCCTTCTTTACCCTTCTGGAACTGGAGTTACAGACACAAGCTGTATGCTTACCATTTGATATGGGTGCTGAACTATGTTTGAGCACTGAGCCATGCCTGGACTGCACATTTTTTTAAATATGCTGAGTCCATAAAAAATTGGAGAAAAGCATTTAATAAGTTTCCATACCATAAATAAAACCCAAACCTGAGATGCAGAAAGGAAAATTCATCTTGTAAATGAATGACTGTCTCTGTGTTCCTGCTTTGCATGAGAAGATTTCAGTCAATAAATGAAACATTTCAAACACTGGAGGGAAACAGTGCAAATGTTGCTGTGGTCTTTGTCACCATGACAACCACCATGTGCCAGGGCCTTTCATTAATGGGTCATAAGCCTATGATGGTGGGCACGTGAGGGAGGCTGAAGAACATGAAAGGTAGTCACAGCGTCTCCTGCAGCCATCAAAGTGACTGGCCACTTCTGCACCTAGAGTGGTAGGCATGAAGGAGACTATTGCCATTTGACAGTGAAAACTGAGAAGTTCATTCACTGCACCAACTACCTCCTGGTCTACCCCTGTCAGCGGCCAGGGCCAGCAGCCTTGCTGGGGGCCACTGCTGTCCTTATCACATGGTCCTGAACAGAGATGCTAAGAGATACATTTGTGGAAAGCCCCATCTCTTAACTATGTGACCTTGAACATGCAGCCTGAGGTCTGCACTAATTTAACGGAGCTACAATCTTCAGCATTCTTGACAGAGTGGGGCCAGTGCAGCCACAAACACTACCCTCTGCCTTCACCCCTGCTATAGGCAGCCTCCCTCTCTTACTCTGCCTATACTTTCAGACAGCTCTTCAAGTGACTTAGCTATAGGATAGGTATTCCTCTGAAAATCAAAACACAAAATGCATCAATGTCCCAAAGTCTTTCCAGAAAACTGTTTCATGAACAAAGTTACTATTAATATTATTTAAGATCGTCTTCAGGCTCTATGTGTAAAGAACATGAAATTCATGAATTTTAAGTTTAGACTTGGGCCCAATGCCTGAGACATCTCATGAAGTATACACTAATAGTTATAAATTCAAAAAACAAAAACAAAAGATAAATCCAAAACTCTTGAGATCTCTACCATTTCAGCTAAGGGATTCTCACTCAGAAGAAGATCTTCTTACTAATTTTTCCTCTGTACCTCTGGTTATCAATTTGAATTAGTCAGATTTTTTCCTCATCTTGCCCTAAAATTAGGAGTTAGGGTAAATTGTTGAGAATTTCTTTGAAGTTATTTTATCATCTAGTATTTCCTTTTTGTAATTAATTTATTTTGTGTGTGTATGGCTGTTTTGCCTGCATATATGACTAGGCATCATGTGAGCCTGGTACCTGGAGGCCAGAAGTGGGGTTGGATGCTTTGGAACCAAAGTGACAAACAGTTGTGAGCAGCTATGTGGGTTCTGGGGATTGAACCTGGTTCTTCTGCAAGAGCAATCAGTGCTCTTAAATGCTGGGTCACGTCTTTAGCCCAAGACTCCCATTTTTAATGACTATGGGGAAAGACATTAACCATAACCATTTTGGATCTCTGTGATCCTTAACTACACTTCAGCAAGGTCAAACACAGCCATATCCTACTGCTCTGATTGACATGCAGGCTGGATACTATGGGGCAGACAATCCCAGTCACCAGAGGCGGCCGAAACTATACTCTCCATATCTTGTAAGCTGGGAGGACTGCACGTTGCCTCTGTCTGCTCTGGTCCCACCCACCCAGTCTGTCTGGGCCAACTGCTCCCTTAGGACTGCCATTTCACATAGGATAAAATGTTATCTCTGGGCACATGGCATGCCTAGAAACCAACAGAGATGATGATGATGATGATGATGATGATGATGAACCATATAGACAGGGGTGAAACTTTCAGCCTCGTGGAAGCTCCTGGATTGGAGGTCAATTCTCAGACTTGAAGTGAAAAGAACCACAGCTCAGAGGCCAATAACAAAGCCACACAGGAAGAAGATACTCTACGATACCAAAGAGCTTTGTGAAAAGTCCTAGAAAACAATAAGAAGAGAAGTATTTTGTTGCCATGTGCTCCCTGGGAGCCTAGAAATAGGGCTCTGTATTGCGGGATAAAGAATGAGAGAAAGGAACCGAATTCCTACAGTCAGAGTGGAATCCCCACAGTCACAGCATGTGAATTTGATGTCAGCTTCCTCTTTTGTCATTAAAAAGTACTGACCTCCCCATGTCCCACAGGATGGGCAGACTGCAGACCCTGTTATCATTGCTAGGCTCAGAAAAGGAGGTATGGAACCACTTGTCCATTCACTCTGCACCTAAGTGTTTGGGGTTGTGGAAATAAACATGCAATTGTACTTGGGGTGGCAGATAACCAGACAAAGAGTCCAGGGAAAATGTGATGATGGCTGCATAACGTTACAGGAACTTGTCTTCAGTGGCTGATCCAGGCATGCTCTGCCCAGAAAAGGCTAGTTGGAATAAATAGGCATTTCTTTCCCTCTGCATCTTCAATGCCAGCAGCCCGGCTCTTCTTTCTCCTTGACCTTGTTTGTGAGGTGCCCTTGACTCCTGAATTCTTGGAGAGACTGCCTGTGCCAATCTTTCTGTTTTGGTGAGGTCAGCGGAATCAGTGAGAGATCAATGTAACTACCTTTAGAAAATATTTGGGCTTTGATTTTCATACAGGGTTGTCAAATGAACCCAGGCCATTTCCCCACATAGATTTGAGCATAATGGACCTAAAGAGAGTCTCACTAGGATACAAATGCACTTAGGTGCTTCTCAGACATGAATCATTTATTGGAGACAGAATTGCTGGCTGTGAGTGCCCGAAATAAGTTGACTTACAGTACCCTTGTTTCTAGACAGCTCAGAAACACAGCCGCAAGCACTTCAAAGCACTCAGATCTGAATGATGCTTTCGGGGTCACAGAGGATTGGTGGTTCCTCGAAAAGCTTCATTAATATCAATAGCGATGACAAGCATGAAGCACAGCCTTCACATTCCTTGTGTTTTCTTCAGCCCTACAGTTCAGGAGCTATACAGACATTTCCAGAAATGGTGATCTTGTACCAGTTTCTAAGTGGAGCCCAGGATGGGATTCCTAAGTCACACACTCATTCATTGATAAGTTTTTCATTCACTGGGTTGTTGTCACTGGAGTTTCATTCACTAAGTTGAAAAAAAAATATCACTGATATGGATGTTTAAAACATCCTGATGAAACTCATTATTTTGTATGCTAACTTGAAAAAAATAACCAGTAAAACCAAATCAAACAAAATCCATTGCTTTGGGCCGCAAAGATGTCATAGATGGTAAGGGAACCCGAGTTTGATCCTGGGGACTCACATGGTAGAAAGAGGGAGTCACTTCTACATATGCCATATGGTTTTCCTTCCTCTGTGTAACTTACACACACACTAAATGTAATTTAACATTTTTTAAAACTGATTGTTTCACATTTGGGCAGTTGCTTTCCACACATATTACATTAGACTTGCGATTCGAATAGGCCCTTCTCCAGGTTTGCAGAGGCTAGATATTGTACCCAGCAATGTAAAACACTTAACAGGTTGTATATCAAGCCCCAGAGACTTCCACCCCCTCCTCCCTCACAAAATACACCTCTCCTCAGTAAACATTGATTGAATCTCGATTTCTAGATGATGAATGTAATTAAATTTTTGTGCTGACCACTTCAGAGTTCCCAAAGAACCTGAAAGTCACAGTAGGAACAGATGGACCCTCTGTCCTTTGCTACTACAGTGAGCCCAGGGCACTGTCTGCTTCCAAAGGCCAGCAGACAAAACTACAGGACTGGCATCCAACCTGTCACCCTCACAGGCAGCACAGAGTCTCTGGGTGGCAATGCTGCAAAGGTATCAAGGAGACTCAAATGTCATGAAAAGGAAATGAGCTGCCTAAACCCCAGACACTAGAGGGAAGAACTCACAGGTGACATCCTTCTAAAAAGAAGTTTTCCATTAAAATACAAAGGGATTTGGTAAAAAAAAAAAAAAAAAAAAAAAGAAAGAAAAAAAAATTTTACTATCGGTATGAGTCATTTACCAAGTCATGGGAGTAATGAAGACTTTGACATTATCCCTATTGTTATGGTAATTCACACACACACAAGGAAAACTTGTAAAGCTCTAAAAGAAGCCAAATCTACCTGGAACATTTGTTGGGCTTCTTTTCTTCTAGATTTTAGTCATCATCGAAGGCTTACCTTTGTTCTTTGATAGCTAACCCATGACAGAGGAGCCTTTATTTTTAAACATGGTTACAATCTTGTGTGTATGAGATTGCAAGCATTCTTTCTTTAACCCTATCATGTAACTGTCCATGTAGTAGTCACGATAGGCTATGGGAATCACTACTTTGTTGTGGTATATTTAAGCTTTTCTTCTCTTTTGCTTTCTGAGACAGAGTTTTACCTTATAGCTCAAGGTGACCTGAAACTCACTATGTAGCCCAAACTGGCCCTGAACTCGGGGTGGGGGTGTCCTCCTGATTCAGTTCTGAAATTACCTAGCTTAGCTTTTATGTTTTGCTTTTTGATTTTGCTTTTTAAGACTAAATAATGAAGTAGTCAACATTGTGGATATAAAGCTTTTCCTCTCCCTGATTATTGGACCACTTCTTTAGAGCCCGTAGGTTTGGGAAACAATCATTTGAAGGTACCCAGTGAACGCTGTCCAATTAACTTTTTATGATAATGGAATTGTTCACCTTCTTACCAGCACATCAGTAAATACCCTAATTCTTCATACTTTAAAACCTGCATCTTGTTTTTAAATTACTTTTTGTTCTGTTCTGTTCTTTAAGACAGGTCTCCAAATGTAACTAAGGCTGGCCTTGAACTCTGGCCCCTCATGCTCATTTATCTCTTGCCTCCTCAGACAGAGGCAGGAGGATCCCCTTGAGTTCGAGGCCAACCTGGTCTATATAGTAAGTTCCAGGACAACCAGAACTACAAAGAAATACAATGTTTCAAAAAACAAAAACCAAGCTCTTGTATGTTAACAACCTCTGACCTACAACATTTAAAGTGAGCATTTTTTTTTTTCTCAATTTGTTAGTTTTTATTTTGGGTTTTGGGAGGGCTTAACCCACTCTGAAGTAAGAAGGGTAATTTTTTTTTTTCACCGTGTTTAAGCACAGACAATGCTTCTTTGTACCCTGATTTCCCAGCCTGCAGAAAATGAGTAAATATTCACTTTTCTAACCTGCTTTTTCCATAGTTAACACTATGTTACACATAGTTACACCCAGTTCCAGTTGTTTTAATGTTTATTCCTTCCTGTCTCTTTCGTGTGTGTGTTACCCGTGTGTGGGCACACATGTGTGGGCGTGCACATGAGATCCAAGGTTGATGTTGGGAAATTATCATCATTGTTCCACCTTGTTCATTGAGGAAGGGTTTCTGAATCAAACCCAGGGCTCCTTAGTCAGTGGGCTCTGGGGATTTCCCTGTCTGCTTGTGAGGCTAGAATTCCACGTGGGTCACTTCACACTAATGGCATCTGCATGGAGTGGATTCCAAGGATCCAAACTGAGATCCTCACGCTCTCTCAGAAAGTTATTTGATCATCTCCATAACCTGTTCTGGTCATTTTGAGCAACAAGAGAATATTCTTTAAAAGATTTCAGCAAACTTAATCTCTTCCCATTTTGGTGGATATTTCAACTTTTTCTTTTTCACTGTCACGGACAATTTACAGTAACAAACGTTGGGCATGAAATCCCTATGGCATTCTGATATATACAGCTCCAACTTTCCCATATAGAACTTCTTTTTTGTTTGTTTATTTGCTTGCTGTGTGTGTGGTTTGTGTTACTGTTTTGTTTTTCCAGACAGGGATTTTCTGGCTGTCTGTGAACTCGCTCTGTAGATTAGGCTGACCTTGAACTCATATAGATCTGTCTGCCTCTCCCTCACCAATGTTGGGACTAAAAGTGCATGCCACCACTGCCCCATCCCTGTTAAGAAGCCACACTCTGTATGTACAGTGTACATTAGTGAGCGCATTGAAAGTACCTGTTTCTTTCCTCCCACTTCTCTGAGTTTTCCAATTTATCTTTCCAAGATAATCTACTATTTAGTTTATATGTTTATATATATTATATTTTACATTTAATGTATATATATATATATATTAAAGCTCAAAGCTTTACAATGAGTTTAAAAATGTTTATTTAATTGTGTGTATATGTGTATGTGTGCTTGTGTAGGCCTGTACATGTGTGTCATGTGCGTACAATCCCTGAAGTGTAAGAAGAGGGCATTGGATCCCCTAGAACTGATGTCACAGGAGACTGTGAGCTGCCATCTGAGCGCTAGGAACCGACCCTGGATCCTGTGCAAGAATAGATGGGCCACCTCTCCAACCTCTCATAATGCATTTTTAAAATTCGTAAGCAAGTTTATAGTCACCACTTGATGATCACATTGTGAGCTGTTAATGGTTTATTTATATGAACATTTTATCATAAAGAATGAAGGCCCAGGGAAGTTCCCCAGCTTGATTTCTTCAGCCATTACTCTGCTTTCTATCTGCAAACCTCTCAGAGCCTTGGCTGGCTTTCACGAATCCTCCCGAGCTGACTCTCAAAACCACTGAGACCATATGATAAGAAGACTGGCGGGAGCACTGTGATGACTGTTAAAGGTTGGTGTCTGCACCCACAGGCCATTCTAACTCCCATTAATGGAGCACCTACTGTGTGTCTGACAATCCTCTGACTCTTCTGTGCTCAGCAAACATGACTAAGGGGCAGAGCAGAGAGGAAAAAAGGATTCTTCCAGAACCTCAGGGTGCTATTTCATCTGACCCTACTCAATGTGATTTAGCAAATCTTGTGGTTTACAAAGAGACCTTAGAACTTCTCTTGTGCCTTGGCCCTAAGCCTTATGCTAATACTAATTTAGTTAAAGATCATTGCCCAGTGGCCTGATTGGAGCACAGCCCTGGACTCGTGCTGAAAGCCAAGGGTTTTCTGGAGGCAGCTCTCTCTCTCTCTCTTCTCAGAACTCCGTTTCTAAGAAAGCAAACCCTGGCAACTTGGAGGTTATAGAAACAGAGAGGGCCCTACCTCCCACACTTAGCAGATCTCTCAAATGGTAGAACATACTGAAGGCCTTTTGGCTGCCCTCGGGGTAATGATAAAGCAGCGGACAGCACATGTGATTCTGTGATGTTCCAGGGCTGTGATGGGGAGATGGCTCAGTGCAAGCCGCACAGGCATGAGAATCTGAGTTCACAGCCCCAACACTCGTGTAAGAGGCAGAAACAGCATGTGCACATGCAATCCCAGTGCCAGGGAGCTGGGTAGTCAGCTAGCCTGCTGTAATGAATATGCCCAGGTTCACTGAGAGAGAGAGAGAGACCTGTCTCAAAAATTAAGGTTGAATGAGAAACAAGCAAGGAAATGGCTGATGTCAACCTCTGGCCGGCACACACAAATGCACACGCACACACGCACCATTGGTCCTATAGAAGACAAGCCATAAGTACAAGCAGCTTAGGTCCACATGGAAAAGTGGGCAGATATGGTTTAGCGTACAATTTTAACAAAGAAAATGAAGGAAGCCTTGAACAGAAAGAACCCAGGGAATGACCAGAAGAAGGCAGTCTATGGCATAGTGAGGCCCTGGCAGATGTCACAACTGTCAAAACACCTTTGGGAAGTATAGTGGACTTCCTACACTGACACAACATTTGTGAATCCAGATCCAACATCACACTGACCCTGAGTGCATCCAGCAGACGGAAAAGGCTCTGGGAACACCACAGTGACGCTGTAGACAGTCTATCAAAAAGCATGCCAAGCAAAGGTCTGTGTGCCAAGCAGTGATTGCCTCCATTGAGAAAAACCAGGCTTGGCAAACCAGGCTTGGTCTTAAAGGAAAACCTGAACAGGTCACTGGACTGTTTCTCTTCATGGAAGACTGCCCCGAAAACCTGAGATTCAATTTTCTACTATCACCCATGGTAAGAACAATGCTCATTAATGGATACAATGGATGCACTGTATTCACCAGACTTACCAGGTTGCAACTCCCAAGAAACTTCATGACTCAAATATTCGAGAGAAAAGACACTGCTGAAGTTGACTTCTGACAGCCAGTGTCCTTGGAGTCACCTCCCTGGGGCCAGTGATGGTGGCACCCAGTGGATGCTGAGGAAGACACGGTAGAGAGACATAGAGAGCTGCCACAAGCGACCATTGGTCAGAAGGTCAATAATGGAGAAGAAGAAATGGGTCTAAACATATCAGCGAGGAGCTAAGTTTGCCCCCAGATAAAAATCAAACACTGATGTCCTCTTTTTCAACTTTTTATCTTGGTGATTTCCCACTTCCCCAGAAGTCTACCTAGGGCGCCAAACTCAAACCATGCTGTTGTTTATTTGGAGCTGTGATCTCAGCTCCAGGAAGTAAAGGCAGGAGAAACAATAATTCAAGGTCATCTTTCAAGACCAGCCTGGACTATGTCAGGCCCTGACTCACAAATAAGGAACAACACGTTTGAAGCTCTGATGGTCTCCGCCACGCTTTTGTAGAAGAAGCCAGCCGCCCGCTCTAGCTGTGCCCTACAGCCCTCGTTACAGAAATGCTTGTCTTCAGCACAGAGTCCTGGAGGGCAACAAAGTGGCAAGATCAGTGGGTCTTTCTTCCAATGTAACTTTGAACAGAATATAAAGACAGTAAAATTAAAATGAGGCAAACACTAAAACAATTCCAGATAAACAGTACCTACTGAAGGAATGAATGAGCAGGAAACATCCCCACTGGTAATGCTCAGGACAAAGGAAGAGAGTATGTGAGGTCTATGTAAGATAGAGTGGACCCCAAAGATACCTGCTACATGAGCTGAACCAGGACCTCAATACAGCAGAGTTGGCCCACCGACATGTACTAGCTCATAAAGGCTAAACCATGGCGTTAGAGCCTGGACCACTGGTGGCTGGATGATTGACTAATGGGGCACAAGGGATTTAGAGGTTTCTAAGCTGGGGTTTGGTTATATAGTAAGTACGTGATTCATCCAAACTCATCTAACTGTACACTCTTAATGGCTGTGTTTTATTCCCCCCCCAACAATTCTACCTCAATAATGCCATAAAACATTTTAAATGAGGGCCAGTGACAGGAACAGAGCAGTGATTCTCAACATGGGGGGTTGTGACCCCTTTGGGTCAAATGACGTTTTTCATAGGAGGTGCTGCCTAAGACCATGAGAAAATGTAGATATTTACATTATGATTCCTAATAGCAGCAAAGTTACATGAAGTAGCAACAAAAATATTTTTATGGTTGGGGTCACCACAGTATTAGGAATTGTACTAAAGGTTCCCAACATGAGGAAAGTTGAGAACCATTGACTCTGAGGGTTAGGACACTTGCTGCTAAGCTGACAACCGGATTTTGATTCCTGGAACCCCCGTGGTGGAAGGAGAGAATCAGTTCTTATAAGTTGTCCCCTGACTGCATGTATGCCGTGGCATGTACACACACACTCTCATACACACACATGCACAAACACATACATGCACAAACACACACACATGCACAAACACAACACATGCACAAACATACACACATGCACAAACACACACATGCACAAACACACACACATGCACAAACACACACACATGCACAAACACATACATGCACAAACACACACACATGCACAAACACACACACATGCACAAACATACACACATGCACAAACACACACATACACAAACACACACACATGCACACACACACATGCACAAACACACACACACACACACACACACACAAAGGGAGCAAGAGTAAAGTAAAACAAATGTAATAAAATAATGCCAATGAGCCAATAGAAAGAAGAAAGACAACACTTTAAATGACTGAAATGTCAACATCAAGAATTCTTTGACTATGAGAAGTCCAATTAAATTCCTTCACACAGATGTAAAAGAAATGTGGACAGAAAGAATGGGAACAGTGGGAGCCAGAAAACAGACCAAGACAACCTTGTCCCATCATCTGGGAGAGCCAACAGAGGCCTAGCTCTTGATGTTCCTGGCCTCCTAAGATGTTTTTCCATCACACACACAAGACATTAGGAGGTCTGTCAAATGCTGCCACAAAAACAACACCTTGCTTTGGCATCTTCTCAAATGACTGGCCAGTACCAATCACAGTAGCACAGACAAGCTTAACTCGGTGGGATTTAGTCCCAGTGTGTACAGTGCTGGCCCAATGCTCCAGCACACCTGAACAGTAATTTTGCCCTTTCCACTCCTGAGGTTTTAAAACTTTGCTTTGAGACTGGGTTTCTCTGTGTAACAGTTCTGGATCTTCTGGTACTCAATCTGTAAATCAGGCTGGCCTCAGAGATCTGATGGTCTTGAACTCACAGAGATCCATCTGCCTCTGCTTCCCAAGTGCTGGAACTAAAGGCGTGCACCACCACTGCCCCGCCTCCTGAGGTTTTGAAATCAGGCATTTTGTTCATTCCCAGCCTTGTGGCATTTTGCCAGTCTCCCCAAGACATCCCAAAGACTAAGCACCAGAGGCTCCAGGTGAAAATCTTAGATTCTCCTACTCCTTACCCAGTGATTTGTCTTCCTAGGAACGCTGAAAACAACTCAGGATGGCGGGAATTCACCTTCATCCTGGCCCATCCTTTCCTGTCTGAAAACAACTTCCAGCGAATGGGATTACCAGGCTGTCCAAGCAGACAGCACATAGTGTTATCAGCCATTGTGGCAGTGAAGCTGGGTATCTCATGGTCTGACAGCACAGGATCATCCTTCTATACTGAGATGACAACATACAACCTAGCTGTCCACAGTAGAAGATTTGATTCTAAGCCACATACAGAAATAAAGATGCTACCTATTACTCACTCAGTGTGATAGACCAGATAATTATACCCAAGCTAAACTCCCCACAAAGTTTCAAAGATAGAGAATGATGATTCAAAATAGAAACTTAACTTGCTCTGTCTGCAGAGTATATTCAAGGCTAACTTTAGTTACACAGGAAGCCTTTGTCTCCAAACCCAGCCATACCACAAATACCTCCTAGGTAGCCAGATGCCTCAGGGTAATAAGTTTGCAAGGCCACACAGAATTCCAGGCCTGTGGGCACCTTGAATGAACTGGCACTCAGAAAACCCAGTAAACTCTAGACTTGGTGCAGGATGAAGCATGAGGATTCTGGGCCTGGCCAAATAAGAAGGTGAGACTTCTCTTCCAAGGACCATGAGGACTAGGGGTGTAGAGTTTTACTCAAAGGCTTGGGTCAAGTGTGGTGATGGGATAACTAATGAGTCTATGTAGCCACCCTGACCCTAATTGACCCATTATTCCTGCAATCAGACAAACCAGGATGACACCTGTAACTGTTCAGAAAGTCAACTGAACATGACTAAGGACTAAACATACAACCACACTGCATCTGTCTCTGGCCTCTGTTGCAAAGATTTGGGATGGTGACTGGTACTGATTTTTTTTTTTTTTTTTTAAAAACACTTTTATTTATTTATTTGCCTTGGTGTTTTGCCTGGAACTGGAACTACAGACAGTTGTTAGCTGCCACGTGGGTGCTGGGAATTGAACCCGGGTCCTCTGGAAGAGCAGACGGTGCTCTTAACCACTGAGCCATCTCTTCAGCCCCACTGGTACTGATTTTTATACCACTTTCAAATGCAGCAAAACACAGAAGCCCTCACATCATCCCGAACAAAAACATTATCTGGTCCAGCAACTGGAGGCTAGGATGTAATGTGGGCTTCAAATGAGTGGCTGGGATGAGGAAATCTCCTCAGAGGATGCCCTTTGCACCTCCAAGAAATGCTTCTAGAAGCACCTTGCAGAAAAGCAGGACACTGAACCTCCTAAGGAGCTTGCTATACTGTAGAAAGAAATGTTAAGAAATTCAAGTAACAAAATCAATGTTAACTACTTGTCTCCTAGAAGGGAAGGAACAGTGTGTGCTGAAAAGTAGAGACAGGGACCAGGGCAGGGCAGCAGGGAGGGCAGGGGATTCTTCTACTTATATGACTCCAGTGTGGCCTTCACTTTCATGCTCCTGGACCACTGTGTTCTCTGTTCCCTCTGCCTGTACCTCTCCCCTCGCTGCACTGTGGACTGTCAAGTGCTCTGCCCATCAACATCCTTCATAGCTTATGCCATCTCCCTCCCCTGCCTTGTCTTTTCAGGGTGGCCTCTACACTCTGGGGTTCAGAACTCATGCAGAGCACTTCTACACGCCAATGACATAAAGGGCAACCTAGGATCTCAGAGATGAGGATGAAACGTTACTTCCCGCTCACATTCCTCTGCTTTCCCACAGAGATGGAGTCTTTGAGAGAGGACTTGGACACACTGTGTCCTGGCTGGTGTTGATGATAGAGAAATATTCAAAAGAGGAATTAGGTGGCAGTTAGTCCCTCTACCTGATGCTCTTGAGAAATATCCAGCTGTAGCTGCCTAGTAGCCTAGTCATAGTAGAACATGGCAGCTGCACTCCCCTGACACGGGATGTCTTTCTGTACACTGCGAATATACTTTGTTACCATTTGTTAATTAAGAGGCAGTTTTGGCCTGTGGCTGGGCAGCTTGGAAGCAGGTGGGAAATCCAAGCAAGATAAAGATAAAGAAGGGCAGAGTCAAAGGAGATGCTGCAGGCAGCCTCAAAGAAAGCAAGATGTAACGGAACACAGGTAAAGCCACAGAGGCACCTGGCAAGACATAAATGAATAAAAATGGGTTAAGTTGTAAGAGCTAATTGGTAATGAACCTGAGCCATATAGGCCAAACAGTTTATATTTAATATGAGCCTTTGTGTGGTTATTTGGGACTAAGTGGCTGCAGAGCCGTGGGGCTAGACCTTGGGGCTAGGCAGGACTGGACAGGTCAGAAAACTTCATGATGGAGCTGGCGTTAGCAACAAATCTGAGTTCAGAAGGAGGATGCTCTACTTCCTACCAACCCAGCCAACATTGAAATGTGGAGAAGCTGCATTCCATATGGGAAACCTCAGCAATATTATTCTCTGTGTGTCTGGGAATATTTATTGATCAGAGAAACATATCTAGACTACTAGAACTTTCCCCCCTATTAAAAAAACTCCAGAAAAAAAGAAAGTAAATAAAACCAGGCCAAGATGGGTATTCCTATGGTGAGACTGGTCTGGGTTTTGGTTGTTTTCCCTTTTTTCTTTACTTATGAGTGGACTCTTGGCTGTTCTGAATTCTTACAGCATAAAATCCTGAGCTCCTAGTGCCTGAAGCTATATCTGAAGAAGTACACTGGACCGTGAAGGTACTGACTTTGACCCCAGAGCAGGAATCCTGGAACCAAGAAGCCGCTAATCATTATGACTTAAGCAATCTCTGTCCATGATGGCAGGCAAACCAGTGCTCAGAAAGAACTGGGTGCTAGAATAACCCAGGAAAGGTTCATTTCAGCAGAAGTGAGGAAGATCCTAAGAGGTAGGTGACCAGAGACAAGATGAGAAGGAACACACCTCCACAAAATGTACCATTGGCAAAAGAGACCGAAAATGAAGAGTAGCCACAGCAAGAACAGTCTTGGGGTGACTTGTATCTCATGAAACACTGCATCTTCTAGAACTCAGACTCACATCTGGAGATAGATGATAGAGATATGGGCACCGGAGGACTCAGGTCAGCAAGCATCCCTTCCTTCCCCAAGTCATTAAGAGACCATCTAACTTGGTTTTTTCCTCAAAATTTTTCCAGAACTATCTTATTTCTAATATTCACATCTAAGTATCACGAGCTTTCTGCAAGCTCTAGTTTTAATTTGTTGTTTTGCTGTGTTTTCTCCAGCATTTATTTATTTATTGGGGCAGGGGCATGCATGCTCCAGCATGCCTGTGGATGTCTGAGGAAAACCTACAGAAGGTCGTTCTCTCCCTCAACCATGTAGAACACAGGTCATTGTGCTTGACAGGAAGTAGCCACCTGCTAAGCCATCCCACCAGCCTGCTTTAGGTTTTCTGAATCAGTATTTCAACAAAGCCCAAGCTGTATGTACTTGGGGATGGCCTTGAACTTCTGATCCTCCTGTTTCTACCACAGAGTACTGGGAATACAGCCTTATCTGACTGTTTTCATATTTTAAAGTCTTTTCCTTAGATCTTTCAGCACCTCTGAGGCCTCAGAGAGACGGACCAAGTTTGGTCTGCACACCGCAGATGGCCCCAGAGCAGATACCTTGGTTACAAAGTTTGCCTTGGCCCTGGACTCTTTGCTGATCACCAAGGAAACAAAGGCAACACTCACAGGGACATCAGATGAGGCAACCTCTCGTGCCAGGGGCAGCGTGTGCCAGGAGCAGCTCTTGGTCAGTGTTCAAAGGCTCATGGACAGATGGTGAGTTGAAGGCTATTCAAGGGGCCAAACCCAGACTGCATGCCCCAACCCTGCTTCCCTCTACACATGCTGCCCTTCATGGTCCCTAAAAGGCTCCTTATGTGTGTACCTGCCCCAAGAGTGACCAAATCGAAAAGCAGGCAGCATTCTTGGTTCTCACCAATGGAGTGTCTGTGTCATATTAGTGTTGACCAAGATATGGCACTGTTGATTGGCAGGTGGAGGCTGGGTGACAAGAAGAGGAAACAGCACCCAGCTGGAAGCTGAGGACCCAGGACACAGCCAGGTCTGACCTTAACAGAGTAAAGGAAAGGAAAGAAGTCAAGGACCAAAGACATCGAAGAGGAGAGAAGGGGAGGGGCCTCAATGATGCAACAATTAGAACTAATAAATAATCAAACAACTGGGCATATTCAAACCTTCCATGAATGTCTCTTCCAACCTCACTAAAATGTGAACCATGTTAGTCGGCTACACCAGGAGACCAAATTGGAATCTAAGTGACATCCCAAAATGTTCATTGTATAACTCGGTCTAGGTGAGTTTTTCTGTTTTGTTTTGTTTTTTTTTATCTTTCCCTGAGTCACTGGGGTAAGACTGAAAAAAAATGTCTCTGTGCATTTCATTTAGTATCTAAGAGAAGTCTTTTTCACAGCAACAGAAAATCTACATTGATTTGGAGAAAGGTGAGGCTGAGCACTCTGTGTGTGCGATCACTTTGTAATTCTTTACAGAACCAACTTGGGATGCTTGACTATTCTTAGCGCTGAGACTTGAGTATACTAACCTTTCTGGGCCTCAGCTTTCAGTCAGAACAAAGAAAATAATCCATAGCCTTCAAGGCTGGAGGAAGGGTAAGTTGACATGCACTGTGCAAAATGTTTAACACCTAGTGACTGCTGACTGAGGAACATTGTTTAGTAAAATGACTGATAGTCCAGAGCATACATGCCAAGTGACTACTGGAAAGATCAGCACAGAAAACCTCCCCTCTTCTTCAGAACGTCAGAAAGGCTTTCAACACAACCAGTCACCAGCTCCTAGATTATCTGACCCGAGCCCTTCCCTCCTTCACAGATCTGGTAAGACTCATGGCGGCCT
Source organism: Sigmodon hispidus (assembly GCA_004025045.1). Lineage (NCBI taxonomy): Eukaryota > Metazoa > Chordata > Mammalia > Rodentia > Cricetidae > Sigmodon > Sigmodon hispidus. Next base: position 26,359 of record PVIH01010110.1, read on the forward strand.
CTACCTTCTGCTGGACAGCCCATGTGTTTCTCCCTAGGCCACAGCACCCTAGGCCATGGCACCCTAGGCTTGCCTGGGGTCCAGTCCCCTATACCACCCAGCTACATTCCTCTCCTGTGTCATTTCTGAATTCACTTTCTAAGATGGTTACTATTAACTGTCAGTCTGACAGAATCTGGAGTTACAGTTATAGACACAGGCATGCCTGTGAGGAGACCCTTGTGTAGAAAACACGAGATCAGAGCTGGGAGAAAAGGCTTGGGGTTGGGGCAGGCACTGCCATGGGACTCAAGGCAGCTAACTGGTATTAAAGGAGGCATGAGATCAACTCAGCAGAGGCAGGTTTACAAAGTGCCCACAATTCTCCCATATGTTCCTCTGTTTCATCAGAGGGAGGTGACTCCTGACTCCAGCAAGGGCAGATCCTACCTGCATCATTCAAGGTCCTTGGCAAAGCCTGTCTGACCACTGACCTCTCTCATGGTGAGTGAGTGACACCTACCACCATAAGCAGGTTTCCTAGGCCAGAAGGAAGGTGTGGACTGTTTCAACGTCCTTGCTGACTACATATCTGCTTTTCACTTTGCTCAGTATTTGTCAATTCTTAATAGAAGCATGTAGGAATTTAAAGTAGGCAGTTGCCACTTCAGTTGTGCAAAATCTGCGTAGGCTGGACTTATGTAAATTAGTCCTGAAAGATTATTTTCTTTGAGCTAGGGAGCAAACAGATGAATTTATGGAGTCACAGGTGAAAATTCTCTTATACAGTGGCTCACAGCTTTGGGGGGAGATTTTTATCCCTTAAGGATGTATCTAACAATTTCTGGAACATTTTAGGTTGTTATGATAGCCTTGTGCCTATCTTTTCTCTAGCCAAGGATGTCCTTTTCCTGCTTGTTCTGTGCTAAATATGGGTCCCTGAGAAGCCCATACTGTCCATAAGAACCCAGCATGGTAATTAAGGTAGTGCTGTAGAGAAATAACTGCCATGTGACATAATCATAAAGTCTTTCTAGACAGGTGAATTAAGAACATCGGAAAAAGAGAGAGATGGTATCAGGGTTACTGAGAAAGCTGTGGTAGTTTATATCGATTGTCAACTTGACAAGATCAAGAATTACCTTGGATACAAATCTATGACAGAGTCTGTGGCTGGGGTTAACTGGAGTTTGACAACACATCTTAAATGTGGCCAGTTTTTTTTACATGTGCATAAGATCCTGCTCTCTCTCTCTCTCTCTCTCTCTCTCTCTTTCTCTCTCTCTCTCTCTCTCATGCAAATGCAACATGGCCAGATGCCTCCTGCGCCTGCTGCCTTGTGTCCCCTTGAAGTGTGAGTCGAAAAAAACCTTCTCATCCTTAACTTGCTTTCCTCTAGTATTTTATTACAGCATCAAAAAAAGCAACTCAGACAAAAGTGGCTCAGCCATTATCCTTACCCTCCGACTCACCCTTCCTCACAGCAGGATGGGGAAGGGAAGGAAGGAGCTGGGGTGATTTACAACCACTCAGGATCTAGGACAAGTTTTGACAGTTGCATTGATTGTGTGTGTTGAGCTACTGTGTTCTTGCTCTTGGTTCTTTAAAATTTCATCAGCCTCGGTTAACCTCCAGCCCGCAGGGAACTGACTGCTCACACGGAGCCCAGAGAGCTTCGAAGCGGACCAGATTTCATTCCTGAGTCAATTCATTTCTCCCATTCTCATTTCAAAGTTTGTCTAAGATAAAGCCCCCAAGTGTCTTCACGGATGATAGTCTGTCTTTTAAACTGGTTGACGGAAGTGAATAAAAAGGAGGGAACGGGGTCTCCAGGGCTCCATCCATGGGACTGGAGCAGCAGCCGGGGTCCTTAATTAGAGGTGACTCAGTGAGGCTTGGTCCTTGGGTAAACACAGGTCCCGACAGCAGTTCATACCGTCTTTACTGTATGTGCTGCGGAGTCCTTCCACTATGGGTGTTTTGTTTTGTTTACTCATGGGTCCCTTTCCCTGCCCCCACGGTCTCCCAGACTCCCTGGAAATGATAGCTGCTTGTCTTACATGAACTGTTTGTCCAAACTCTAAACACTTCTCTGTCCTGCAGCATTTCTGCAGTAAAAATAAGGATGGAAGGCTTGTGAGCGAAGATCCATAAGATAGAGATTTGCTCATTTGAAAACAAATGTTTTCTTTTCTTTGGCTGGGGATGCACTTAAGGTGGCTGAGTACTTTCTAGATGCACAGAGCAGGGGTGGGGAGTCCATCTCAAGCACCACATAAAAGAGACATCATCATAGTGAACAAGTGAAACTCCAGCGTTTGCAATGTGGAGAAGGAAGAACAGAAGTTCAAGGTCATCCTCAACTACATAAGGAGTTGAAAGCCAGCCTGGAATTATGAATTCTGCCTCCCCAAACCCACCCCCACCTCTTACACACACACACACACACACACACACACACACACACACAAAGTTCCACATGTTCACTGTCTTCTAGGCCAGTGGTTTTCAACTTGTGGGTCTTGACTCCTTTTTGACAAACCTCTATCACTGAAAATACTTACAACTCATAATGGTAGCAAATTACAACTATGAAGTAGCAACAAAAATAATTTTATGGTCAGAGGTCACCACAACAAGAGGTACTATGTTAAAGGGCTCACAGCATTAGGAAGGTTGAGAACCACTGCTTTAGACTCTGTGCTTGGGACTGAGGCAGAGAAAGAAGTCACCATACCAGGAAAGGAAGTATCGCCGCTCCAAGGCAAGGCTCTGGAAGGCAAGAGTTCAAACCCCAATGCTGCTTGTAACCATCCCAGATAAATCTCTTTACTAATTTTTGGTTGTACAATGGACAGTGACAATAGCTTTACGTGTAAATTTGTTATGTGCACAAAACAAATTGGTACTTAGGAAGTTCGGACAGTCAACTGGCATATAGAAATCCTTCCACAAAGGTGGGCCCCTGACATTATCATGGAGTCTACCCAATGGACAGTTACTTCAGTGTCTCTGTAGGTCACTAGTCACCCCCAAATTGAGGGAGGAATCATCTGCAAGACTCAGTACCAGGTCAAAACACCATGAAGCCTAAAGGTACTTCTTCCCTTTCAAGACCCAGAGCAGAAGTATTCTGACAGGGTTATAGTGTTAAAATACCCATCTCAGGAGAAAGAGAGAGAAAGAGAGAGAGAGAGAGAGAGAGAGAGAGAGAGAGAGAGATATTAGTATGAGGCTGACTAATCTCATCAGAGATTAAAATAACAAAAAAAAAACAGAATACTTGCTAAACATCTTCTCTTAAAGTCAGTCAGGCAGGCAGAGGAGGGTGTTTCACTAGTGAACTTTGCCCCACTGCCCTGTCACTTCCAGGCTGAAGGTAGAAAAAGGAACTATAGGGTAAGATCAGTTTACTGAGATAACCTCAGCCCAGGAAATACACTGAGATAGTGCATAGATTACTGACCGCTCCACAGTCTGGAGTGAGCTGTCTGTGAGGAGTCTAGACTCGTGTTTGAATTGGCATCACATGGGCTAGCCTTGCCCCATGGGAAAAAATCTCCAAAGAACATAAGAAGATCCAGTGAACACAGAATTTTGAAGCAAGTAGCCTTTAAAACAAACCAAAACAGAAAACTATATTCTGTGTCTGCTGGGAAGAGTCACAGTCCCCAGGAAGCAAGGTAGCCAACATTACATGACTCTACAGCACCCAGAGTCCCATTCCCTCCCGTTTTGGTTAATTTAACATATATTTCCCAGCCTTATGCTCAACCAATATAGAAAACACAAGAAAACCTTAAATGGAGCAAGTCAACAGCTAACTAATTCTCCCTCACTGCCCAATGCATTATATACATACATAATACATACATGTGCATGCGTGCGTGTGCGTGTGTGTGTGTGTGTGTGTGTGTGTGTGTGTGTGTGTGTATGTGTGTGTGTGTTCATCAAAACAATATTCAGGGTCATTGGTTAATGAATGTTTCTATTGGTATCTCAGGGATGAAAGGGTGCTTTCCATGTGCTAGGTCCAGAGCACACATCCACAACACAGTGCTGCAACATGGTACTTGATGTTATTCCCATGAATAAATAAATATATGCAAGGCCGATGTACAATGGACAGGACTGCACAAAAATGAATGACTAAATAGGCATAACAGCGCTTAGGGTCCAGGAAAGCACTAGAACAGACAAGAAATCTTTGTGATACAAGAGCGCATTCTGGGTAAGAAAGACAGGTTCAACATAAATCACTCTCATTTTATGGCATTTTCTCTGATTTGGCCATTAGAAGAAAAAACCAGATTGGCTAGTCTTTAAACTCTCTTAACACTTCTGTCACTTGGTTTAAAACTGTAACTGCTTAACTTGGTGTGTCCACAGCACCTGACACATAGTACATACACAATAGTTACATGTCCCAAGGTGGGTGGACTAGAAACCCTTTTTTCCACAGACCTGGCCTGCCATCCCCAGAACTCACTGGAAACAGAATTTCAGAGTCTAATGCTAACTTTCCAAACTGGCTTTCTGAGGATTAAAACTGCTGAACTGGACTTACACGGGTTAGAGGGCTAATATTACTAAGGCAGGTTTAACCATGCATTCATCTCCAAATCAAGGGCCACTCAGAAATGTACATGACTTATTTCCTGCCCACCAGCTCTCCCTTCTGAACACAGCAGGTGCAACAAAAAGTGCTGCCTGCCTTTGCCAGTTTCTCTTGTTAGCATCCATGATTTAAAGCAATGGCCAGGATGAGTAAGATGAAATCCCCTCCAAGCTTCCAAGTCACAGCCAAGGCCATGACAGAGGCTGGCCTCTTCTGGGAGTCACCCTGGGTATTTAGCTTCCACACAGCTCCAGATGTCTTCCACAGATCAAACACATTGCTCTCTATCTGGGTATCAGAGAGTGGTTTTGTCTATTTGGGTGTTTGCTGCTTTCTCTCTGGATTGGGTTTGGGTTTTTGCTGTGAAATTCCTGGGTCTGGAAACTCAACAGTAGCAGGCTGTGACTAGCAACCACATTACTGATGCGCTTTGGAAGGTCAGCCTTGTCAGGCAGTATGCTAACGTGTGCTTGGCAAAATGAAAATCGAGTTATTCTTTTGCATAGGTTTTTAAGCTCTGTACCCTTCACCTAGTTCCCTTGGCTTTAATCTCATTATTCTCTAGTTAGATTTGTTTGTTTTGAGGGTTTCTAGGAATGTTGGACAAATTGAGCAGCTGAGTAACAAAAGTAGCGCCCCCTCCCATTTGCAGATAACTTTTGTATCTGAAATGCTTAAGACCTCGGGCACTAAGGTCAATTTTTAAGACAGAGATAACAGCAGTTAGAGAAGGAACATTCTAGAAATGACTGGTCCTTCTTGAATCTACATCTGCAATTCTTACTACAGATAATCTCAGGAAAGCCGGAGTCTTGTCAGTGCATTAAAGAGATAATTCTGGTATTGGCAGTGCACTTTACAAGCAGAGGGTCCATTATCAGGGCTTTCTTCAGATGTACTCAATAAAGGCATCAGCTACAGCCACACCTGCTGATGGGCCTGCCTGGGCACAAGCAACTATTTAGTGCTAACTCTTGCTACCTCTGTTTATCACTAGGGGGGTGGTAATTTCCTCTCATATCTCATATCTTCTTCTGAAGGTTTGTTCCCTTCCCCCATGTGGATCAGGAGGATATCACACTTTTAACTTGGGATTTCAGATTATTTTTAACTCAAACAGGAACCCTGCCCACCCCCCACCCTACCCCAGTAAACAGAGACACACATGCACAGGAGCCTGCCTCCCTGTACACAGGACACATGCACAGGAACCTGCCTCCCTATAAACAGATACACATGCACAGGAGCCTGCCTCCCTGTGCAGAGACATGCATGCAGTTTCCCTTCTCCTGAGAGAACTTTTTCACTAGCTGAGGATGTCGGTTGATGTCTCCTCAGATGAGCAGAGCTTTCCAGGTTTGGGAAGACTGGAAGGTGAACTCTGGGTAACAAAGGGGAGAGCAGAGCTGGACACCCTGGGGACCCACCTAGTTAGCATTTCTTACATTAACGGAACTTTGATTTGTGGCTAAATGAAGTTCAGAGTAGAGTCAAGACTCATCTCCTACATGTTTAGACTTGTGGGCAAGCCTGCGCAGCTGATAACGTATTTACCAGTGTGAATTCTCAGGTACTTTCCAAAACTTTATTTCAAAGATTTCCCATCCTGTAAAGAGTTAAATCCTCTCGTAGTTTGTTCGGCATCATGTCTTAAGAAATACTTAAGTTTTTTTAAAACTACCCAAAACACTGGAGAGCTTTATAAACATCAAAGCAGTCTCTTTTTAAAATCCCGACATCTGATGGAGAACCCAGAAGCTTAAATTTAAGTAAATACGGAGGTGATTACAAATGCCTGTTTCCTTGACAACTCCCCTCCCCCAGCCCTTCTGCGATAGGGAAAAACCAAAATGAAAACGAGGAGGGGGTATCTACAGACTCATGCCGCGCTCCAGCGAGGCCCAGCCAGGCCAAGCCCAGGAAGGAAATAGAAATAAATCAATTTAGATCCGGATTGTATTTAGTAAAGTGTATTTTTTGTGGTTGCCATAGAAACACCAGAGACAGAAGAACGTGTTGCACGAACACAAAAGAGAGCCAGTATATGTAACCAGAGGATTCTCTACAGCTTCACTGGTGGCCAAGAAAACGCTTCCACCCAGATAAGGATGCTTGCAGAGCCCCAAAATGCAACTCACAGCCCGGCAACAAAGCAGTGATCCTCGGCCAAGCCCCTGTGCCCTCCCTCCGCCCTGCATCATTCTCCACCACCTCACCAGCCTCCCAGCCGGTCCCTTTGAAAGTCTTAGGAAAACCAGCGGAGCAGAGGAACCCCTGCTAGAGAAGAGCATCTGGTCATTGTACGCCCCACCCAGAAGAAGGTGCCTACAAGTCGCACGAATACCACTTACCTCGTTCTCAGCAGACCTGGGCATTGGCGCTAACTAGCCAGAACTGCGAGGCAGTAGCCTAGGGATCAGGAACTGCCTCTACTTTATAGAAGCTGTAAGTCAGCCAACACTGGAAAGAAAAAGCAAGACTCCACCCAAAGGGGTGGACCCTTCAGGAAGGAAAAAAAAGGGTGGTCCTCGGCTGACGTCTCTCCCCACCCATGTCACTTCCTTTTAAAGCTACGACTCAGCTGCTACAGGGAGGGAAGCTCGGACCCTTGTAACATGAGTCACGCTCTTCTCCTTCCAATTGAGTGTGAGGAAGTGTCCAGCTCAGTCTCCTGTTGGATTTGGATGGAATCGGGAAGTCGCCCGCCCGCCCGCATGGACAACAAAGCCAGCCCAGTGGCCTGGCGGTGCTGGCCCAGCTCTTGAACCCTGTTGCGTTCCCGTGCAGAAAAGGCCTGAGCAACCTCGGCCTTCTGCCCTGGAAATCGCCCTCTTGTTTCTTTCAGCAAGAAGACAGGATGAGGGTTGCAGCCGGCGCATCTAAGTGCCTTTCTCACCTCTTCTGGACCCTGGCGCTTAGGAGGACGTCTCTTTCGCTCCTCGAGCCAGAAGCCCCTTCCAAGATCACACTCAGCGCTCCCGAAACCAAGATGTTTAGACCCTGGATGCCAGGAGCTCAAGTGGATGGATGCTCCAAACACCAGGGCGGACTACCGCTGCAAGAGCGCACACACATGCAACACGCGCGCATTTGCAGGCGGGTGTTAGCAAGGGTCTGAGCAGACCTTGTTTTTAACAGAATAGAGTCATAAAACTTTTAAGGAGGGAGGACGGTTGGAAGCGCACAAAGGCCAAGTGCATGACATTCTCTGAATGATGATTTCAATCACAGGTGCTTAAACTACCTTTTGAATGCTGAATGCGCGCTGTTCTAGCCACTATCACAGATGTTTATGTATTGGGGGGGTGGTGGAAAGAAGCCCCAGTGGTCATTCTGCTTTCTGGGTGCGCTTGTTCCGTGGTATTGCGGAATTTCTAAGTGCTGTAGAAGCTTGGTGTAGACAGGGGCCAAGAGGGGAAAGGCACTCGAGAAAACAGGAAATAGGATTTGGGACTTTGACATCCGGGATATCATCTGGAATGTGAGAGAAAAGAAGCAAAATGGGGTGATGGTGGAATCCAATCCAAAAGCCCATTTATGGGGTGTAAAAATTGATCGGCTAGTAATGGCTATTAACGAATGCTAGTAAAAAGTTTCTTATAAGTTCCAGAAGTGAGATAACTCAATGGTTAAGAGTGCTTACTGCTCGTGAAAAGGACAGGGTTCAAGTTTCCAGCGTCCAAATCTGACAGTTCACAACCACCTTGAACTCCAAGTAATCCAATACCCTTTCTGGCATCCAGGGGTACCTCGATGAATATGATGCACATAAGAACACACATATACACATAAATAATATAATTAGTCTTAATTTTTGTTTTCTTCATCCAATGCAATCTTTAGGAGTTCTGTATAAACCTCAGTTCCTAGAATGTTGTGAGGTAAGGGCTGTGAGTTTCAGGCCAGCCTGGGCTACATAGAAAAAAGATCTCAATACCCCCCCTTCCCCAAATAATTCTCATTTATACCTTTCCAAGTTATTTGATGATTTCATTGCTGGTTGGAATCCAAAATACTATTTCAAAATACTTCCCAGATAGTTAGACTTTTTTATAATTATATTTTGAATGGAAATTTAATTTTAAAATATGAGAATTGTTACCAGGCATGATAGCACAGGCCTTTCATCCCAGAATTGGGGGCAGAGTAAGGTGAGTCTCAAAGTTTAAGACCAACTTGGTCTACAAAGCTATTTCCAGGATATCCAGGGCTATTCAGAAAAACCCTATCTGGAAAAAACCCAAATAATAATAATAATAATATCTGATATTTAAATAGACTTAAGCTATATTGGTTGCAGGTACAGTAAATGATTTTGGTGGAACCAACAGGAAATTAAAAATTTGACAATTGTAATTGTACCAAACTCAATATTTAATGTGTTTATTTCATTATTATGATTCAGCTATGACCCTTGCTATTACTATGGCTTTGCCTATTAGCCAATGTTATTAAGAACTCATGATCTTAAAATCATATAGGAGGAAAGGGAAGGAAAGCCATCACTTCTGACTATTTAAAGTGAAATTATAACATCAGTGGATTGAATTCTAGGCATTTTATTGACTCCCATTTAGAATCTGCTTTCTATGCTCATATTCACAAGGGATTATGAGCATTTCTGTCATAATCTAACAATCTAGCTCTGTAAATATCCCTTGGGAATCCCTAACCCTAACCCTAACCCTATCCCTTCTTAAAGAGGAAAGAGATGCATAAACAATTATGATTCCGATGGACACAGTGACCCATGTGTGTAGAGATCCACGGCAGTTGGAGAATGGGAAAAGGGAACAGGGTGGGGTTGGGTCAGCAAAGTTTCTCAGTTCATTTCAAACTCTAAGGGGAAGAAAGGACACTATCTCCATCATTATGACAGTAAGAAATAATTATTGCAAAGAAGTCAACTCAGGCTGAGAATCCCTAAACCTAAACATCCAAAACCTTCCAAAATCCAGGCCTTCTAGAGTTTTTATGTGGCACCTACCTCTTGTCCTGGGCCCCAGTCAAAGTGCAGATGTGCTAATTACTTAATACTATATAAAATTAACTTTAGATTACTTTATAAGGCACATAAAATTTAAAAAATTGCACACTTTCATACCTAGGACCTGGAAAGATGTCTCAGCAGTTAAGAGCATCAATTGTTCTTCAAGAGAACCTGGATTTGATTCCCAGCACCCATAAGACCTCTGAAAGCACCAGGCACATATATATGTGAAGGCAAAACACCCACATGCACAAGAAAATAAATCAAACTTTCATGCTTAGATTTGGATTTTGTCTCCAAAATACATGAATCACTATGCATAGTCAAATATTCCCAAATCTGGAAAAAAATATCTAAGACACTTCTAATTATAAGCAGTTTGGGTAAGGAACACTCAACCTATCCAATGAAAAAAAAGAAACAAATTTAGAATGAGATACAAGGCAAAAAGTAGTAACTCAGAAAAGGCATAAACCAGAATATAAAAACTGAAGTTACATTAAAATACCAGTCCAGGAGAAGACATAATTCTCTTACTGGACTTTCCAAATCCTTTAGATACAATATGCTCAGTGTGAAGAGAACAGAATGCCATGGACCTCTTCTCTGAGGACAGATCAAGCTCTGGAATTCATTTGAACAAGGTGTTGAGTCTTCATTTGTACCCTGAGAGCACTGGGAGAGAGAGACAGACAGAAAGTCCTAAGGAGCAGGGTGGCCCTTAGACCCACTGAGTTTACGAGACCAGGAGAGACCTAGCTTAAGTAAAGACAGGCAGATTGGACTGTCAATGTCATCAGTCAAGAGACACTAAGTCCTGCTAAGGACACCAAAAGCTGAGGAGACACCAGAACAGGCTGTATTTTTGGGCCCCGAGAAGGACCAGCCCTGTTGACTCCTGGCCACTGAGCGCACATACTGTTTTTGTTTTAAAGACCATGCTATGCAGCCATTTGCCATGGAAACCAGCAAAGGTTGCTACACTGCTCCAGGTGACCTCTCCCAGAGACGGAAATGGCAGCCTTTTAATTTGCTATTTTATATTTATTGCTTCACCTGCACTTTCTGCAATATACATATATGACTTGGATCAAAAGAAAATTGTAGCTAATAAAACAATCCTGTGGCTAGATAAACGACTCAGCAGTTCATCTTACATACTGTTCTTATATAGAACCAAAGGTCATCGCCAGTACTCATGTTGGGGTACTCAAAACCAATGCCTGTACACTCCAGTTCTAGATGCTATGACACCCTCTTCTGGACTCCATGGACATGTGCACTCACACATGCACATATCCAAACATACACATAATTTTAAAATTAAAATGAATCTTTAAAAAAATAATCTAAGATTTCTAGAAGCATTCTAGGGCAAGTTAGGACAGACATAATGACTCAGCAGATTACAGAGTATAACATCTCAGAGGAAAGTGAGTTCCCAGCCTCCTGTGCAGGGAAGAGGAGATATGTGTGTTAGAAATGCTTTTCTGCACTAGGTTCGGTATTTACAGTGATGACCACCACTCATGTGAAATGTTAACTTATATACTACAAATATAATTGCTGCACTGACTGCTATTTCAAACTACTCTTTCTCTAAGCTGGTGTTAGCTCTACATGGGCAAGTTTTTTTGCTGGCTGTTGGGAACATTAATATAGATATCCATATAGATATATTCGCAACTTAGAATTTCCCTTTGTATAAAATATAAGGATCTTACAAGTTTGAAATTATAATAATCTCACTGTAGATGCATTTAGAGACTATGGCTGCCTTGAGGGGGCAAAGAAAAGTGTAAATTAATGAGGTTACTTTGACATTGGGAATGTATAATCTTATATTAATAACTATAAATTTTAACCAAGTTTATTTAGATTTTTTAAATGTGCATTTGGATCAAATGCAGAGCCTTTTCTATGTTAGACAAATGTTCTACTGCTGAGCTTCATCCCTGGCCTATCTATCTATTTGTCTCTGTCTGTCTATTTGCCTACCTACCTACCTCGTATAATTTGTACAAACATAAACGTAAAGCTATTTTCTATAATAAACATGTATTGTCATGAACTAACATGTTGATTTGACAGACTTTGAGTTTGCATCATCATGGCTGCCCTCTTTAGTATGTGATTATTTTACCTGGAAGCTTGTTAGAAATGTAGACTTCCAGGTGTAGCCCAGGACACTGAAGAAGAAATTGGATTTAAATAGCATCTTTAGAGGTTGGGGAGATGGTCCACTGGTTAAGAGTATGTAAGTCTCTTGTGGAAAATTTGTATTTAGTTCCAAACACCCGTATCACTACTCACCTCACAGCTTTGACTGACAGCCTTCTGTGGAAGGAAGAGATAATACTGTTCTCCCAAGCTGTCATCTCTGGGTGCCACAAGAGTCCCCTGGGTACTTAGGTAAGTTCTACTACTAACCTGGCTTTGTTGCTTGTGACAGAGTGTACAGATTCCTTCCTAAAGCTTCAGGAACAGTGCTTTGCTTGCTCACATACCTCTGGGATCTGAGTAACCTAATGGGACAGAGTTACTCACGAAGCCCCGGTGGCTCTGTGGAAATGTAGACAAAGGATGGTCGCTTTCTCCTCCCATTCCAGTCATTCACGGGCAGATTTGTCCATGAGGTTAACACAGCTCTTCGGGATCCTAGAGCTGTTCATTCAATAACATGATATTCTCATGTAGACAGTCTAAAGGCCGCGGAACTGAGTTCAAAACAAGACCTCTGAACCTTGCCTTGGATCCCGAGCTGGAGTGTTGTCTCTGGAGTATCAGGTCTTTTTTGGTGGCACACACTGCTGCCTTCTCTGTCATCACTCTTCCTGACCATCCTGACATTTCTCAAGACATTGTGACCAATTCTCTCCTCACTCTGTTGCTCTTGTGCCAGTCCAGGCCTCCGTCATTCTGAGATCATTACGAATTTCTCTCAATATTTCATTTCTGCACAGAACTCGGACTCCTCGGGCTCACACGCAAGGCCCTTTGTGATCTGGTCACTTCTTGAGAGACTCTTCCTCCCACACTCTTCAGGGGCTTCCTTCCCCCTCACCTGCACCAGTGAGTTGTCTTCCTCCTGCCCTCACTTAACCTCGCTCTCCAGAAGGCAGAGTTATCGTCGGCCGATCTCTGTTCACACAAGTATTGCGGTGAAGTCCACTTGGTTGTTTTACTCCATATTAGCCTGTGAGAGCAGGATTCACTCGGAGACCTGGCACAGCAGGACGCCATGAATGAGAGCAGTGAAAACATGTATCTGGTCTTTCCTTTGACCCCTGGCTCCTGGGACTCTTGGTTGCTAGTCCTGTAACTCAGTTGAAATCTAGGTTTCTCTTTTATTTCTCTTCTTCCTTCCTTCCTTCCTTCCTTCCTTCCTTCCTTCCTTCTTTCCTGATGCTGGGGGTGAGAACACAGGGCCTTATACATGCTAGGCAAACACTGTACTACTGAGCTACACCATAGCCCTATTTTCTATTCACATTCTTGTTTTGAGGAGGGAAAGAGGGAGGTACAGAGGGATTACCAAAGTGCCAACCATTGTAGCATGATACAGAGACTGAATCATCTGTCTACAGCCACACAGCCTAAAAAGCACCATCATGTCAGAATGAATCTTTTATTAACATTCTTTACCCCTTAGATACAGGTGATTGAGCCCAGGGCCTCACACATGCTAGAGAAATGCTCTGTCACTGAAAGTGTTGGCCTTTAAAGACAAACAGTTCTTCGAATCCTGGCCATGGAGACTCCCTTGTACAGTTCCAATGCGTCTCTGACTCACCTCCAGGGCTTAGGAATATAGGACGGAGGGAAATGGCAGACTTCTCATTCCCTGCTTCACTCACTCTCCAATAGAGCCAGCCTGGATAACAGAAGCATGCCTGCAGGTTGGAGCTTCAGGCCAAGAATGCAGCCAAGTGTCTTCTACAGGATGGAGGAGTCCAGAGCAATGGGAAGAGCTGAGACAGCCAAGCAGGAGCATTCTAAAGGAGAAAGCAGGCAGATGGCTGAGTGGAGAGAGGGACCTTCCAGCAAGCATGTTTATTCACCGGGTGGAAGGAGACATGCAACCCCATGACTTAGCCTCTGACTTGCACATGTGCACATACAAAGACAAAAGTGAGTGTGGGGTTGTTGAGCACAGTGGGCAGCTCCTGACTGCTCAGCCTGCTCTACTCTATCTCCCTTGGCAGATCTGGCAAGTATCCCACCAGCTATGCATCCCTAGCCTCTTTCGTGGGGTAGGGACCCTTGGGGTGCTTTCTTTGTTTCCTGTGCTTTGCCTGGTATATTGGCATATCCTAAGATGATGCTGAACTGGGGGCATTTTCCCTTGGCTTCATTATCCATTTCAACTTTGGGGACACCCTAGTGTCTCTGTGTTCTAGGAGCCGCAGGCTGCAGCCCCAGAGCTGTACCATTTGGTGGAGAGGTGTGTGTCCTTCTTGCTGGGTCCCCAGACTGTAGGTCCTTATCAGATAGCCCTCTGGTAGCTCTACACTGAGTGGTCTAACAAAGACTAGGCATCTCCTAAAAGCAAATTTTACTACAATGAAGAGAGGTCTGAGTCACTTATTTCTCAGAGAAACCCCTTAGTAGATTTCTTTTCTTAAAAAAAAAAAAAAGAAAAAAGTTTATTTATTTATTTGCCTTAGTGTTTGCCTGGAACTGGAACTACAAACAGTTGTGAGCTGCCATGTGGGTGCTGGGAATTGAGCCCTGGTCCTCTGGAAGAACAGTCAGTGTTCTTAACCGCTGAGCCATCTCTCCAGCCCCCCCCCCCGGCCGATTTCTTTTCTTTTAAATTTATTCTTCTCTCACATATTACATCCCAACTGGTTTTCTGTCCTTCCCCTCTTCCCAGTCCCTCCTTCTCATCCCCTCTATCCCAGATCCACTCATCCTCCATGTCCCTTCAGAAAAGGGCAAACCTCCCCAGGATAAGATGGTCCTTCAGGTTCTTGCTTTGCAGAGAAAACTTCCAGACATCCTTCAAGACACAAAGAAAAGAGACTGACAAACTATGCCAAAATGGGCAGAGCAGTCCTTCAGATTTCCTGCTTCACTAAAAAGTATGCCACAGACTCTAGGCCTGTAGGCTAAAGATGGATGCCTCACTGTTTTACAAAGAAACTTTGGGTGACTGTCCAGGCCCTCCTTCCCTGTTCTTCCCTCCCTAACATTTCCTACTTCCAGTCTTCCCGCCCTTCTCCGACCCTTCAAAACCCATCACCCCCTCCCTTCCGTCCTTTCTTTGAAATCTTTCTGTTTTATCACCTTCACTAGAATATTCTCCAAACAATTCCATCCTGAGAAGAGAGGACAAGGAGCCTCGATAGTCTAGTCACTGGTCAATGAGAAAAGTATGTATTGCCAGGTGTAAGAAATAAGAAGGAGGAGGAGGAGGAAGAGGAAGAAGAGGAGGAGGGGAGAAGGGAGGTGAAAGATAGATAGACAGAAAGAAAGAAAGAAAGAAAGAAAGAAAGAAAAAAAACTAAAATTGCAACCATTTCCAGGAGATACGTTTGTGTCCATACAACTCTGGATGAATCTACAGCAGTCTTTGAGAATCAGTAAATGATCTTAGTAAGGTAAATATGCTAAGTCTATGGACTGTACATATCCCAGAGAGACCTTCATTTTCAAAGATGCTGTGGCTGTACCTACTATCCTCTGTGTCCTCAGGACACACCATCCCCATGAAGATGGGGTTTCCTTCCCTTCTGAGATTTAGGGTTGCACCATGGCCTGGATGTATCCCGGATGGTGGGACAAATATCACTGTGTGATGGTGAGGGCAGAGTCAGGAAGGGCCAGTAGCCTTCCCAGGTCTTCTGAAGTCACTTTGTGTTGTCCTTTCAGAGCCCACATTCAGGAGTGGTCTTTTAAGAACAGTCCCCATAGAATCTAGCCTATGGATTAGACCAGCCCAAATGTGCAACATATGACCAGAGAAGCTTTCCGAGTGATCCAGGCCTGACTATGGTAGTCAGTCCATCTGGTCACCTTCTACAGCCATGAACATCTGGAGCAGAGAGGACTCCTCTCTCTGTGTGTGGTCTGAACTGCTCATCCGACCTCTATGACCTTCAAACCCTAAGTTTAGAATGGTTTATCATATCGTTTCAAGCAAGAAAACATGTACTAATAAACAGAAAAATGAAATTTAAAAAATGTTTACAATATCATCAAATGCCAGAGGATAAATCCAGTAGAAGTGTGTCTGATCATTAAGAAGAATACAGTAAAATACCACTAAGAGAAATTAAAGATGACTATGTGTAAGTGGGGGAATATTACAGAATAACACAGACTCCAATATTTATATGAAACTGTACATCTTCATGAAACTGGTCTGTAGCATTACACTTAGAAAAATTATGGAATGTGCAGGCTGATTTTTTTTAAACTTTATTTATTTATTTATTTATTTGCCTTGGTGTTTGCCTGGATCTGGAACTACAGACAGTTGTTAGCTGCCATGTGGGTGCTGGGAATTGAACCCGGGTCCTCTGGAAGAGCAGACGGTGCTCTTAACCGCTGAGCCATCTCTCCAGCCCCAAAACAGGCTGATTTTTAACACTTTCATGGAAATGTAAAGAGCCAACACAACAAGAAAGTAGGTGGGGACTCCACCTGCTTCAGACTCCAAGAAGGTAAGGGGTGTGTGTGTGTGTGTGTGTGTGTGTGTGTGTGTGTGTGTGTGTTATAAAGTTGCAGTGATCTGGCATTTACGAGGCTGAGGGAAGAAGAGTGTCATGAGTTTGAGACCAACCTGGATTGCAGAATGAGGCTGGCCAGGAATACAGAGTTAGACCCATATCATAATAATTATGATTATATAATGTGTAACACTTTTAAGTATTAGTATTCATCCATACTGTATTTGATAACATATATAGTATATTATATTCTTATGTTATACATATTATTAGAATACAGAATGAAAAATCCAAATCAAGTACTTACAGGGATTTATTTATCACACTAGTGGCACTATAGAGAAGTGAGAATAGTCAGTAAAAAAATAAAACGAAATGCACAGTGCCAAGTGAGCTGGATCACCACACAGAAAAAATAAGAAGTGATCCACAGAAGTCCTTCCCAGGGAGTCAGAGCTCAAAGAAGAAGGGTAAGACATCTTCAGTGAAAACTGGGAAATTATCTTCAATACCTTTGGGGAGAGCTTTTCTGAACAGGACTCAAAAGCCTGAGAAACTGAATTACCTTGAAATGAAAATGTTCTGATTTCTAAGGGCTACCAAAATAGTCCCAAGGCAAACTCCAGAGTCCAGGAACAAACTTGTCACACATGGTCCTGACAAAGAATCCTTATCCAGAAGGTACTTAAATATCCTCCAAAAAAGCAAGAAAAAGCCAACTCCATAGATAATGTGAGATACTTGGACAGGCATGTCACAGAAGAAAATATCTAACTCACTAACAAACATTCAAGATAGTCATCTTCAATGGAACACATCCATCAGAATGACAGCCAAGCAGAAGATGAGATAGGCCGGCTGAGACCACACAGCCAGTTAATAAGAGACAATGCATAGGAAGAAAAGAGGCCAGGCATGATGGTCCATGCTTTTAATCTCAGCACTCAGGAGTCAGGCAGATGGATCTCTCCGAGTTCGAGAACAGCCTGTTTTACATGATGAGTTCCAGGGTAGCCACAGCTACATAATAAAGAGATCCAGTCTCATATAAAAATAAGAGAGGGAAACGGAGAGAGAGAAAGAGAGACTGAGACCAAAGGATGTCTCCCACTTTTGAAGTGCCTCCAATTTGGAGAGTCATGGAATGTGTTCTAATAACATTGAAGACATGTAGAGCCTATGGTTCAGCATTTGCATCATTTAGCCTTCTACCCAGAGGAAATACATGCCCAGGAGAATTGGAACAGGCATGGTAATATGAAGGTGAGCTGAAATACCTAACAGTTGTATGCTCATGCATAGCAGAGGAAATAAACAAATACATTTTGATATGTCTGTGCTATACTGTCCAGACATGAAAATAAATAGAACTCAACTATATTAAAGAATATTACACATTATTTTTAACTAAAAGAGACTAGGCACCAAAGAGTACCTTTAGGTTTAGCAGAAAATGCCTTTAGACCTAGCACTCAGGAGGCAGAGGCAGGAGGATCTCTGTAAATTTGAGGCCAGCCTGATCTACAAAGTGAGTTCCAGGACATCCAGGGTTATATAGAAAGACTCCATCTTAAAATAAAATAAAATAAAATATCATTACTCTGCAGTTCCACCAATTAGCTTAAGGCTGTGTTGTCAGAATACAGGCAAGTGCTCTGCCTTTGGAGATCCAGAAGAGGATAGAATGGGAGGGGACAGGAAACTCAGGAGGTGCCATAACATTCTGTTACTCATTTCAAGTAGCTACTATATGGATTTGTTCCCTTTGGGAAAATAGACTGATTTATGTACCCATAAGATTTGTGTCATGTTGTTCTCAAAAGGGGGCTAGTGGGATGAAACTTGGTGGTAGCATGCTTGTTTAACATGTGTGAGGCTCTAGGATTGATACAAAATACTCAAAAACAAACCTCTAAAGAGAAAAGTACATACCACATTGTGGTGGTTTGAAAGAAAATGCTCCCAAAGGGAGTGGCACTATTAGAAGATGTGGTCTTGTTGAAGGAAGTGTGTCATTTGGAGATGAGCTTTGAGATCTCATATATGCTCTAGCCATGTCCAGTGAAACAACTGACTTCCTGTTGCCTGCATATCAACATGTCTCCTTTTCCAGCACCATGTCTGCATGCATCCATGCTCCCCACCATGACGATAATGGACTAAACCTCTGAAACTATAAGCTGCCACCTCAATTAAATGTTTTCC
This sequence comes from Sigmodon hispidus, assembly GCA_004025045.1. Taxonomy (NCBI): domain Eukaryota; kingdom Metazoa; phylum Chordata; class Mammalia; order Rodentia; family Cricetidae; genus Sigmodon; species Sigmodon hispidus. The sequence continues at coordinate 44,825 of PVIH01010110.1, forward strand.
TTTATAAGAGTTGTCATAGTCATGGTGTCTCGTCACAGCAATAGAAACCTGACTAAGACACCTGACTTCTCCATCTGCTATTCTACAGGAACTCTTAACCTCACCTCCAATTCAGCTGACTTTAGTCTCTTAAAGCCCAACACTTGATTTGAAAATAAATTTATATTTGTTCAGGGTACACTGGAGCAGAATTAATTTTGGTTTTGACTCATGAAATGGGCTTCAGAAAGCATATTTTAGGAAGCATGGCTGGATATGATTGACATACATTATAATGTATCTATTGAGAGAGATTTTTCGTGGTTATTCTGTGGGTTTACTTTATCCCACAGACATGTTTTGTAACCTTTTTGTAACATAAAGACACATTCCATAGCTTAGCACTTTTAATTATTATTATTTTTTGTAGTGATGACAAGCTTATAATAAATAATGGCCTATTAAAAATGAGTTTGATGGATATTGCCAAGAGTTGACCAAAATGATCCAGCCAGAGAAGACAGCCTGTTGGTTCAGGTTAAGATGGACCTAAGGAATGGCTGGCACTGGACTTGTGCCATGGAAAAACAAATAAAAACAAGGTGATAAAGAAGAGCCCAAGGTTTTGGGTGGCACGACTGGAGGACATTTTCTACAAAGATTTGGGCTGTGCTGGGTCATTTTATGTCAATTTAACACAAATTATTGTTATCTCAGAGGCAGGAACCTCAATTGAGAAAATGTCTCTAGAATATCAGGCTGTAGAGAAGTCTGTAGGACTTTTCCTTAATTAGTGGTCAATCTAGAAGCAGCCTAACACATTGTTGGTGGGGCTATCCCTGGGCTGGTGGTCCTCAATTCTGTGAGAATTAAACCAACCAACAGGTGCATTGACAAAGATACATCTTCACAGTGTACAAAATGATTATTCCACAACAGTTGGCCATGTTCAGTCTACTTTCTCTCTATGTTCTAGACTCTTCCAGATGCCCACTGTTCTTCTTGTTCTCTCTCTCTCTCTCTCTCTCTCTCTCTCTCTCTCTCTCTCTCTCTCCTATCTCTCTCATGTCAACAGTAATAACCTTTCCTTTAACCACACTATGGAACAGTCATCAGAAACGATTATACAGTTATGATATCTCAAGATTAAGCACCTATTCATTACCTGGGTGATGACAGGGCCTGGGCAGCAGGAGCCAGAGATGCAAGAGAGCTCTCAACTGGAGATTAGCATCTTGGTGGTGTCAGCACAACACTGGCAGCTGTGACCTTAGGGTTGACAGGTGAAACATGGCCCACCTTATTACATCCCCATCAGATAAACAGGGAACAACTGCCAGCCTGTGTGTTGTAATATTTATTTCTCAATGAAGCACACGTTTACTTGGTTGACAGGTAAATGTTTGGAGCCACATGATAGACAGTTGCAACATGCTTGCACTATAAAATGAGTCATGTATCTGAAATTTAAATTTAACCTGGAGTTGTGCCCTTTTATTCAATAAGTGTAGCCATACAACACTGGGCGTGAGAGAGAGGGCTAAGGCTGAAATGTGGGTCCTATGGTAATAAGAGTTCCAGATGGAAGGCTAGAGAGGTGGCTTAGGGGTTAAGAGACCAAGCTGCTCTTCCAGAGAACCTGGGTTCAGGTCCCCAAACCCATAGTGTGGGTTACAATATCTCTAGCTTCAATCCCAGGGCATCCAGTGCTTTCTTCCCGCATCCATGGTCACTGCATGCACAAGGTGCACAAACATATATGTAGGGAAAGAAAACCATACATTTAAAAAGAAAATTTAAAATATTTAAAAAGAGCTTAGGGAAAAGAGAGGGAATAAATGAAGAGGTGAATGAGACAGGAAGGAAACAGCCTGTGTGCGGTGGTCTGGGACCCCTGGGGTAAAAGGTCATCAGAGCAGAGAACATGATCTTCCGGTCTCCAGTGGGACAAAAATGTCAGTAACCTGTGCCTGTCAATGGAGCAGTCAGTCACTGGCGACCGGTCTAGGAAGCCTCTGCTTCCCAGACCAGGAACATTTGGCAAAGCCATGACTGTTAAATTTCGGTCTGTTCAGTTGAAAAGACTGATGAAATGGGGTTGGGCAAAATGCTGCCTAGCCTGATGCCCTGAGGTCATCCCCATCATGGCCCACATGGAGAAGGAGAACTGACTTCTGAAAGTGTCTCTCCCCGCCACCCCCGCCCCCATCAGACACTTACACAAGGAAAAAAAATAAATGAATATTTTTAAAAAGTGTTGACAATGAGTTTCATTTTGTGGCTCACACCTGCCTCTTGCCTAAGTTGCCCCAGGAGAATACAAACAACACAGTTTCCTATGCGTTCACTGCTAATCTTCCTCAGAAAAGACCAACCTTGAGCACATTCACCAAAGCACAGAGACAAAGGACTGCATGCTCAGGGAAGATGGGTAAGCTGACTTACAAGAAGAGAGTGGGTGTTGCCACCCTGAGCCTCATGGAGGCATGCTGAGCCTTACTCCTGACTCTGTGAGGAGCAGGAGGGCAAGACCCACGGGGGACCGTGCTGCTCCAGAGATGTGCGTGCTTGGAACTGCCCCACAGCAAAACACACTGACACCTGGATTTCAGGTCTATTTTTCTGGAATAGGGAAATCATTGATGCCACTCTTTACATCTTTTTAAACATTGCTGTAAGCATGAAGTTCCTTAACTGAATGGAAAACAGCATTCCATGTTCATTTGAAAAGCACTAGGATTTCCTTTAGAGCTTAAAAGGATAAAGACATGTCGTGGGGCTGGAGAGATGGCTCAGAGGTTAAGAGCACTGACTGTTCTTCCAGAGGTCCTGAATTCAATTCCCAGCATCCACATGGTAGCTCACAACCATCTATAATGAGATCTAGTACTCTCTTCTGAACACTGTACAATAAATAATTTTTTTTAAAAAAGACATGTCGTGGCCTTTAGCTGTTAGAAACACTGGTGAATAGGGAAAAGCAGCAATTGTCACACAGTATAAGGTCAGCCTAGATTGAAGTATTTTGTCACATTGAGAGCAAACAAAGGCTGCAACTCAGAACATTCTCATTCATGCTTGATTACACAGGACCCATCTTTTGGTCCACTTAAATTATGTCATGGCTGGAAACCTCCTACCTCTGTGTTCAATACAAGCTTGACATTGGTAGGGGTACTCTTCATGACTTAAAAAACATTTATAACCTTGTAGCTAGGCCTACACAGCCTTATGTCTTATTCGTCTCATTCTTCCAAGTTATCCTCCTGAACATCTCAATGGTGTGGCTTGAAAAACAACTTCTGGGATCTTCACAAGCTACTTACTACAAGAGCTTATTTATTTATAACATAATTCAATCAATAGGGATAACTGGTCAACCATACTGCTAGTTTTTCTAAAGGAAATATAAAGTATTTTAATGCATTATAATAAATGGGAGAATGCATATTTTATCATTTGTGAGAACATAATTGGTACAGCTTGGTACAGAAGCTGTGTGTTGAGTCTTTTTTTTCTTTTTCAACATGTAACAAATTTTGAACACCCACCATCCACATTTTTTCACCCTTCCCTGATGTAAAGTGGGGAGGCTGAACCCCACCGTCAAACTCAGCCTTTTCATTCCCATGAAGGCAGAAGTTCTCACACTTCAGAGCACATGAGAACCACCTGTGGGACTTGTCAGCTCACAGAGCCCAGGGCCCCACCTCCAGAGCTTATGATTCAGTATGTGGGTGGGACCTGAGAACTTACCTCTCTAGAAGATTCCCAGGTTGTGGTTGCATCTGGAGATGTAAACTCTCAGCTATTGCTCCAACACCACTCCTGCCTGTCACTTGCTGTCCCCCCTCCATGTAAACTGTTCCTGGTGTACTATCACAGCAAAAAGAAGCAGTGAAGACAACTGTCAGAAAGGACAGTCCTGGTCCAGAGTGTCAGCATGCGAGGAGGCTGTTGTTAACATAGTGTCTCATCAGGAAGCAGAAAGAGTGGGCCTACCCTTAGGGCTCACTTTTATTGGTCAGGACCCCTCTAAGGATCCATAGTCTTCAAAACACACTCCAAGCTGGGGACCAAGTGCTTAAAACACAAGCATGAGGAGAACATTCTAGATTTAAACCATTACAGGAACATACACACAATGGAATGTTATTAGGACACATAAACAGATAAGTGCTGATACATGATATGGCATAGATGAACCATGGACACACGCTTAGCAGAAAAAAACCAGACACAAACAGATAAATATTGTGTGATTCCACTTATACGTGATGTTATAATAGACAGACTGACAGAGACAGTACAATGGAGGCTGCTGGGGCTGGGCATAGGGAGAAATGGGGAGTTTTGATTTAATGGTGCATTAGTTTGTTAGGACTTGTAGTTCTACAAGGAGTTAACAACAACCAGAAGGATTGAACAAAACATATTCATTTTCTCTCAGCTTCAGGGGACAGAACCGAGTTCAGTGTGTCAGTGGATAGATTTCTTCTTGGATCTCCCTCCAGGGCTTACAGATGCCTCCGTTTTCACATGATCTAGTCTCTAGGTGACTCTCTGTGCAGACCTCCACTTCTTACAAGAACACATTCACAGTGACGAGGAGGAGCCCCCTGAATGACCTCGTCCCAACTAGTTACCTCTTTAAAGATCCTGTCTCCAAATGTAAAGACACTTTGAGGTACTGGGGAATGGGATCTGAACATGAAATACCAGGATAACACAATCCAGCATATTGCAAATGGAGTACAGTAGGGTGTCTGTGATTAAAACTTCTGGAAAAGAATAATAGCAATGCTTGTGGGATGATGTCAATGTGTTTACATGTCACTCACTGAACACTTAACAGTGAAAACATAACATGTTATGTTTTATTGTATCTTAGTGGGGCAGGCAGGGAAGAGGGTTTAATAAATAAGCTGATTGCCCCTCAAGCATGAGGACCTGAGTTCAAATCCCACCACCCATGTGAAAAGCTGCATGTTACTGTGCACATGGCTATAACACCAGCACTGTGGGAGTTTAGAAAAAGGATTGCTGGGGCCCTGCCGGCTACTAGCAAAACCATGAACTCTACCTGAAGAAGAGACCGTCTCAAGTAAATAAAGTGAAAAGTGATAGATACATCAAGATGCTTTATGTCTTCCTCTGGTCACACCATTCTACACATAAGTGTATACACATCATACACGTATATATAACACACACAGAGATAAATAGATCAAAAAATAAGGTGAAAAGTGATACATCAAGATACTGATGTCCTCCTCTAGTCTCACCATCCTACACACACACACACACACACACACACACACACAGAGAGAGAGAGAGAGAGAGGAGACAGAGACAGAGAGAGAGAGAAAGAGAGAGAGAGAGAGAGAGAGAGAGAGAGAGAGAGAGAGAGAGAGAGAGAGAGAGAACATGCAGAAATGCTCCATTCTCTCTTCAGTGTGTTGCTGACACCTGCAAATGCTTTTATGAGGAGCTCTGTGCTGGGCGGGTAGAGGGTGTGCCTGTAAACAGTGTGTTCATGGGCGTGGGCTTGACATCCCTTTCCCTACCCTTCTTGAAGCTACAGCCTGCAGAAAATGATGCCAACTCCAATAGGCTGAGGCTGGGACTTAGGCAACTAGATTCCAGTCCCATTCTGTCACCATTGAGTTTCATAACTTTCACTTCTCTGGAACCTTTAGTTTTCTCCCTACAGAATGAAAGTGGTAGAGATCCCATTAATGTTTCAATACCTTGCAACACCAACATTCTTAATCTACCTGAAGACAATAGGCTTGCTTAGTGAATGAGTAAAGTCATCATGAGTATTTATGTCCCCTAGAGGGAACTGAAAGAGGGTTCTCTGGAGGGAGGAAGGAGGCAGGGTGGGGCTGGGCACTTGTTACTTCTGTCCATACAAAGTCAGAGAAGGTGGGCTGGAGAGATGGCTCAGCAGTTAAGAGCACCGTCTGCTCTTCCAGAGGACCCGGGTTCGATTCCCAGCACCCACATGGCAGCTAACAACTGTCTGTAGTTCCAGTTCCAGGCAAACACCAAGGCAAATAAATAAATAAATAAAGTTAAAAAAAAAAAAAGTCAGAGAAGGTATTTTCTGTTGCTTAATTTCAGGACAAGAAGGAAATTCTGGTGTTCCTAATGATGTACACAGAGATAATGATCTGTGTCCTAAAGGTAATGATGCTTTTCTGAGGGGTCAAGGACAAGGGAAGGGTTAGGACCCCAATAGGATGAAGGGTTCCTCCTAAGGCTGAGCCACACTCTACAGCTGGAGATGCTGCAGGAGGAGACCAAAGTGTTCTGTCTACTTTGAAGGGTTTGGGGAAAAAAGATTTTCAGCTAAGAGAAAAGAGGCAGAGATGCAATTTTCAAAGACCTTCTGATGTGAAATATCTTTCTGTATGCTGTGAATATCATTAGTTAATAAAGGGACTCTCTTGGCCTATGGCAGACATCTTAGAAGTAGGTGGGAAATTCAAGCATAGATAAAGGGGAAGGAGGGCAGAATTGGGGGAGACTTGATTTAGCTGCCAGAAAACTTTACTATACCTTCTTTATTAATTACTTTTCTCATTATGGGACAAAATATCTAACAGAAGAGGCTAGAGAGATGGTTCAGCAGTTAAGAACACTGGCTGCTCTTCCAGAGGACTTGGCTTTGATTCTTAGAATCTACATGGTGGCTTACAACCATCTGTAACTCTAGTAACAGGGGATCTCATATTGTCTTCTGGTCTACCTGGGCACCAGGCACACATGTGGAACACAGACATGCATAAAGGTAAAACTAGTTAACTAGTTAGTTTCCAACAGAAACAACTAAAGAGGAAGGGGTTATTTTCACTATGTTTCAGGGATTATAGTACATTATGGTGGTAAAGACAGAGTGGGTACGTGTTCCATGGATGCTACTGTAGCTTCTGGCTGCCACTTTTCACATCATGGCAGATTAGAAAGCAGAAAGCTTGTATACCAGCAGAGGCAGGTACCACCTTCAAGGCCTCTCTCTAGAGACTCACTGTTACTAGCTAGGTCAAGTTTTCTATGGTTCCACAGCCTTCCAAAAACACTTCCATCAGCTGAAGACCAATTATTTAAATACATGAATATGCAAGGCATTTCACATTCAAACTATGACACTGTCCTTCTAATTTTGAAATAACTTTTTAAGAGAAGATTTTTGATATTTGGAAACCACCAAGTTCTCAAGAAAGGCAATGCCAGCTGCATTATCAATCTACAACTTGTTTTCACTGATAATCCTATTTCTGAAGAAAAGTTGGAGTTATATATGAATGTGGTGATGGTTAATATTATGTCAACTTGATAAGAACTAAATTCATGTAGGAGACAAATCACCAATGTCTGGAGGGATGCTTCTAGATTGAGTTGACTGAGGTGGGAGGATTATCTTAGTTAGGGCATCTATTGCTGTGAAGAGACACCATAACCACAATAACTCTGGTATAAAGGAAAACATTTAATGGGGTGGCTTGCAGTCTCAGAGGTTTAGTCCATTATCATGATGATGGGACATGGTGATGTGTAGGCCAATATGGTTGGTGCTAGAGCAGGAGCTGAGAGTCTTTACATCTTGATGGACAGGCAACAGGAAGTGTACTGAGACACTGGGTGTGGTTTGAGCATATATAATCCCTCAAAGCCTGCCTCCACAGTGACACACTTCCTCCAACAAGGCCACATCTCCTAATAGTGCCATTCCCTTTGGGGGGCATTTTCTTTCAAAGCATCACAAGGGCCCACCTTGAATGTGGGCAGCTCTGTTCCATGAAATGGGAGTCTGAACTGAAAGAAAAGAAGAAAAGAAGAAGAGCATCCATCTCATCCACAGTCAGGAAGCAGAGACTGTAAGCCTAAGTAAAGCATTCCTTCATGACGCTGCATTTTTCCTAGGTATTTCTGAGATGTAGATGCCAAGTTTAAATGCCAATACACACACTAATGCCACTTGCACTTTCACACCGATTGCATTCTCTGACTTTGGAGCCCACAGTACAGCCTCACGGGGAGCAGGGGGCTCTGCAGAGGCAGCTTGGCCTGCAGACAGTCAATCCGTTAGCACTGTACAGTGAACAGCTCCACTGAAGTCAGATCTCTCAGTACTGGAGTGTTCTATGGTTCAGCAACAAAGTGTTTTCAGCTCTGAAGCATTTGTACAATGGAGTGTCTGATTGCCTGTTTTCTTAAGCAGGATTTTTAGAACACATGCTAACCTTTTCCTTGTTGACTCATCGTGAATCATCAATATGAATCAAAAACAGGGTTTTAGTATAAAAAGGCACCTCAGAGACCAGGCTGGAAAGGTAGAGGTGGAGAGAAGGTCCAGGATGGGCTGTGCAATTGGAGGGGGCTGGAGTCCCTGCTTCACCTTTTAGTCATGGTTCTGATTACCACATCTGAAGCCTAGCCATCCTCACATGCTGTGGATGCTGCCAGGCCAGACACTCCTCGGCTGTGTAGGCCACCACTGGGTACTCTGGCCCCTATATCTCCACCTCTGCAGTTGCTGGGTACTATCTGCCCTTGGTGTGCACTGAGGACTGGAGTAAGAGTGCTCCTCCACTGCAGACTCCCAGGGCTATGAGATACCTGAGCCGGTCCCTGGGACAGCCAAGGCACTCTGTGAGAATCCCAACTTCTTTCCCCAACTATCACTCTTAGGACTGGTCACTAAGCTGAGGCCTGAAATAACCAAAATGTATTTGTCACAAGCCTGAAGGAAGATGTTCAAGAGTTGAGTAATGACTATAGAGACTCTGGAGGCTTCTAAGGATCTAAGGACCAGACTGCTCAGCCGGTTCAAACTGGCTACAACTAGTGCCTTGAAATATGTTCTCATAGTCCTCTCTCATAACCACGCCAGATGGCTAAAAAGCCTCTCATAAGTGGGTACTTCCTCATAAGCCAGTCTGGGATCTGCCTGGGGGCCTTTGTAACAGAGGCAAAGCTCTGATTCAAGATGACCTGGATCAGTGAGAGACGACCACCTCACAGCAGCAGATGCCAGCATCCACCCATGGCTGGGTGGAAGGTGTATAAGATTTGACCCTTTCTAAAACTGTTGTTTTCAGTCTCAAAGTGTGTATGTTTATTACATACACAGAACAACTCCACACCTACTTGCCCCCTCCCCAAAGGGGAACTTGCCAGGACCCTGCTACAACCCGCCCTCCTCAACAAGCAACAAGGTGCCTGCAGGGTGGACAGTCACGGGGCTCACAAAGGGCTCTCCTTGCATCACCACATGGCCCCTCTTTTGTGTCTGTCAGCGCTCCAACTTCCTCTTCTCATTGGGCAACCAGTCATGATGATTAGGGTGTCGCCCCTTTAATTGACCTCTTCAAAGGCTCTTTCCCCAAATACAGTGACGCTACCAACTTCTGATGGTCTGGACACCACTCAGTCCATAATTATCCCTTTCATGGTTCAGATTACAGTGAATGAGGCAGGCGAGAGAGATAGGGTGATGGCTCCAGGACCTTTAATGTAACTTTTAAATTAACCCTTAAACAGACAATGCACTTTTTAAACATTTTCTTCATGCTAGCGTACAAATGTTAGATCTCTTAGGGCACTTTCCAAACAAGTTTTCGTTTCTCCCTTGCTTCCTCCACTCTCTTCTCCTCTCATAACTTCCTGCTTCCATCCCAAGTGATTGTTTGCCCTCCCCCAGTCCTCAATACTTCCTGTTTCTCTCTAGTGGGCTTCTTGCTAATCCGATAGTCTATACCCACAGTCTCATCCTGTTTATTACATACACAGAACAACAAAAATATAAGAGAAAGTGTGGAATTCTTATCTGAGTCTGGGCCACCTCGTTTAATAGACTATTTTCCAGATCTAACCATTTTCCTGCAAATTTCATAGCTGTATTCTTCTCTTCAGTTGAGCAAAATTTCATTGCATGCGAATGCTTGTTTATATGCATGCATGTATGCATGACACATTTTCATAAAGTTAGCATAGGGTCTCTGAATAGTTCTAAAGACTAGCACTGGATAAGGACTGCTTGTCTTAACATCACTGGAGCAAAGAAAATGATGAACTCGCACTGAGCCCTGGAGACTGCCTGCTAGGCCTGCAGGGGCAGAAGGAGAGCCTGTAGGTGGTCTCTAGCAGGGAGCACAGGGCAGTAGAAGGCCACTCAGGGGCCTCCTGGGGCTGGCAGTGACCCTCTGTGCTCAAACTTGTCTCTAGTCATGTAGATACACTAAGCCCAGCCCTTCTCTCTTGGATGATAAAGACCAGGTCAGGCTGTACTGGGTCAATCCATAGCCTTCCAGGAACTTTGAGACTGAACCTGAATTTTCCTTTTCCTGTGTCCGTGAGTTATTTCCCCCATAGAATCCTGTAATAAATTATTCTTTTTTCAGTCACCTGTGGATTTCTTGCATCACAGTTTCATGCTTCTTCTTCTGTAACAACATGACAGTCATCTGGGTATTATGACTAAAGCTCAGAATAGCAAGGCACACATTCTGTGCCTGAGGAGGACAGAGCCCTTGAAGGAACAGAGGACACTGAGCTGGGAATATGTCCTGGATGCTTAACTTTGTTATTGCTTCCCCTGGCTCAGAGCTGGGGCTCTTATCTCTCTTGTCCTTCCTTAGAGATGACATCTTCTCCTTCCCACTTCCCAGGTCACCTGCCCCAGCTGGCTGTGCTGGCTGTACAGGGAGAGCTGCCTCTGCACTGGTCCCTCAGTCCTGCAGGCAGGCCCCCCTTTCCCCTTTCTCATTTCTGCCCACAAATCCACCCCCTCCTGCTTCTTATTTATCTTAACCAGCATCACTGTCCTACATCGGGCTAAATGAGCTCAGAGCAACAATGTTGCCTGAACTTTAGGGAAAGTCTGGGGAGCCAGAGATGCTACTCTGTGATTCCCTTTTCCCTGGAGTTCTTCACAGGTACAGAATTACTGCTTTTTAAAAAAGGAAGAATATAAAAGACAGAATACCTGGGAGTCTGCTGTGAAACAGTCCCTCCTAAAAATAGCTGAAGAGACAAGACCAGAACAATGAATGGTATGATCAAGGGACATATTAACAGGGAAGGTGTAACAGCTCATGGGGCCCCATTCCCTAAACAAAGAACTACGAGATGCTGGAAGGAGAGTTAGCCTTCCTAGGGATGAACCCCCTTACTGGCTGGCATTACAGAGTGATCAGCTTTGAAACCATATGCACACAACAACAAAAACAGGGTTACATATAGACATATATGCAACGTACATAAACACACATGTATTTAACAAATACAATCAAAGGAGGGCAAAGCTCTTGGCTTAGGAATGGAGGGCATGACAGAATATTTTGGAGGGCCTGGAGAGAGGGATGGGTGGGAGGGGAGAAGCAGTATAATTCTATCTCAAAACCATTTTTAAAAGATATTACTTTTTTAAAAAAAAGGTAGCTGGATGTCAACAGTCACCTTTTTAGAAATCACACTAGAAAGAGACACAGAGAGAAAGTCACTTTGGAATCTCAATTCTCTGTTCTGCATGTTTGATCCCTGGAGATCAGAGCTAAGTCAGTTACCACAGAGGTTCAGAAGGATACCCTAGAATTGTAGGATGGTCTCTTAGCCCATTAGCAAATGCCAGGAATGAAGACCAGGGCCTTGGATTTGTACTTTGGCCATTTCCTGGGACACCAACTCTTTCCCTCACATCTGGAACAATGCTTCTTTCTCTAGGATCCAGACCCTGTGAGCTCCCAGGTGGGACTGGGAATTTCAAAGTATTATAAATATTTCATATTTGCCCCATGGATGTAATTTGCACAATGGGTTCTTGTTCATCTTTAGACCTGCCTCTGGTAACAGTCAGAAGAAACACGACATTGGCAGTGCCTGAAACTGTTAGTGTCATCCACCTACAGGATATATTTCCAATCATACCAGCTCTTGTTTGCTGTGGGATTATGTTCTGGTATATTGTAAATATTTGTTTCTCCTATTGGTTTAATAAAACACTGATTGGCCAGAAGGCAGACAGGAAGTGTGGGCAGGGCTACCAGACTAAGAAAACTTTGGGAAGAGGAAGAGTAGGGCAGAGATGCCAGCAGACCCAGAGGAAAGGAGACCAGAGTGCTGCTCTGAGAAAAGGTACTAAGCCACATGGCTAAACAAGATAAAAATGATGGGTTAAGATAAAAGAGTTAGCAATATGTCTGAGCCCTAGGCCAATCAGCATAAAATTAATATAAGCTTCTGTGTGATTATTTGGGGCTACGTGGCAGTGGGGCTGCGAGTGGGTCTGATCCTCAGGGCTGGGCTTGAAAGGCCAGGCCAGAAACTTCTTACTGCACTTGTCACTGTCTCTCATCTCTCTTCTAGTCTTCTATATCCATCTCTCTAACTCCTAAGTTAGACTACTCCTCATCCTTGCTTCCTTTACCGCCCCCTATTCCTGGATTTCTTTCTCTTTCCTGTCTGTGAGAGGTGGCTCATTCTAATGTCAAGGATGGTTTTCTTCCAGCTTTGCAAGGCTTTTATTTCCTCATGCCCCTTGGACCCAAATGCTTCTATATAGGACTGTTTACTGAAGAGAGAATACACCCACACCTGATGCCAGTGGCCCACAGAAGCACGAGAGAAGGATTAGAAAAAAATCTGAAACCCTCTTTGAAATAATTCAATAGGTTTGAGTGATCATTTTGAGAAAAGCATTATTGCATTTATATGTGGCACATGTCTAAATCATAAAGGGGATTTGATTCCTTAGTACATTTGTATAATCAGTAGAAAAAGAAAAATAAATTTTGCCATTACTTAGTATAATTGCTAATACACCAAATTTCTGTATTGGCCAAATCAGCTATACCTTTGTATTGGTATGCATTTGTAGGTGTGTGTTTTCAAAGGTATCAGTGCCCAAGATAGTACCCCTAGCAGAATTCACAAGAGGCAAATGGTGCTGAGAGATACAGAATATGGTTTCCAGGGACCAGGTCTGGGCAGGCTCCTGGGATCTGTTCTCTGGTTCACTTAATCTTTTTGAGCCTGCTCTGGTATAAGGACATTCCCCAGATCTTTCTTACAATAACAGTGGTTATGTTTGCCAGGAGCCTGATTCTCCACATTGCTGCATAGGACACAGCAGGTGGTTTTATGGGACAGGCTGGGAACAGCACTGGTCTCTATGGCTCTGGTTGCTTGCTCAACAGATGATCAAACTCTACCGTTCTCAATGTCATTATGTACATGTGGGAAGATAAACTTCAGAAGGAGTACTGACTATATAAATTTGTAGAACTCATCAACGTTAAGAAATACTAACAGTTCTTAATAATGCTTAACATCTGCTCAGTGCTCTCCCTGGGGTCCCCTTATCTGTCTCACTGCTAGTTTGCTGATGTTAAAAAGACAACCTCTTAACAGGTGAAAAGGCCACCAGGGTTTCCTAATCAAGAATGGGATTAGTGTCCTTGTCAACAGACTAAATGGAAGGAAGGGGTTTGCTCCTGCTGCCTTTCCCGTCACTCAGGGATTCCACAGCATGGCCCCACTAGATGTCATACACTGCCACTTGGGTCTCATACTTTTCAGCCTCCCAAATTGTAAGAAATAAACATTTAATTTATTCTGGTATTCTGATAAAGTGTCTCTCAGGTAGATGTGTGCTGAGGTGGCTCCATGCAGATGTGTGATGAAGAACTAAGGAGACAGGGAAATCAAGAAGGAGAAAAAAAAAGTATGTGCCCATGTCATAAGGAAACAGTGATCTTGGGTATCTCCAGCAGTGATGCTGCTGCCAGGCCACCCAGCGAACTACAAGCCATTCAGGTACAACATGACTAATAATAAGACACAGAGCTGCATTGGCAAATAGCTGGAAGGGTGACCCATCTCAGCTCAGATTTCAGAAGGACCTTTATTTTTTTCACGTACCCTTCAGCATAGTTTTGAGATACAGTATAACTAGCATACTTCTCCATCACAGTGTGGGTCTAAGACCTGACCTCTTGGATTCCTCAGGGGTTGCCTTTCCCAAAGCCATTCTCTGCACAACACAGAGCTGCCCAGGGGTCAACCCAGGTCTCAGGAAAACATGGGGCCCCTATATAGATGCTGGGTTCATCAGGACTTGCTGATTTGCTTGAGATTTCCTTCTTGATTCTGGAGTTTGTGGGTATGGTGGCTATATGTTAACCAAGACCTTCTTCAATAAAGACTCTAGAGCCTTGGGCTCAGTCCTCTTCAGCAAAGACTGTAGAGCCTTGGGTTCAGCCCTTCTTTTCTGTATTATCAGGAACACATACCACATCAACAATGTGTCAATTTATTGAGCTTTGAGATGATAGTTTTTTGTGATATAAAAAAATTCAAAACTACAGATGAAGCATTTGAATAATAATAATAATTTGAAGACAAAGAATATCCTTATGCATACTATATATGCATATCTAAGAGTATTTTCTACATATATACATATCTGTGAATGTATACTATATGTGCATACTGATATATGCATATCTATGTAGATTATTTAAATTGCTGATAGCTATAGATATCATGACATGTTACCTTTAGATATACATACCCCAAGTGCAATGGTCTTCTACACTACACACTCATAGTCATTGCCAGAACCCAGTGTGGCTTCAGTATTAGGATTATACAACATGCTCTGTGACTTCAAGCCTGCTCTTATACTTCTCTCTGGGCAAACAACTGGTACATGATGATGCAGCTAGAAATCCCAAAACAAATGTCATTTGACTAATACAGGACAGAAGGATGGCTGTCAACCTGAAAAAGATGAGTAACTGCCTTTTGGGAGGTGGCTTAGTAAAGTGCTTCCTTACAAGCATGGGGACCTGAGTTTAACCCCCAGGATGCAAAAGAAAAAGCTGAGTGTGGGAGTAGCAGATGCTTATAATGGGGAGGTGGAAACAGATGGATCCCTGGGGTTAGTGGCTAGCTAGTGAGAGATCCTCACTAGACATGGCAGAAAGGAGGTGAGGCAGTGGTTCTCAGCCTGTGTGTTTATCAGATATCCTGCACATCAGATAGTTATATTATGACTCACAATAGTAACAAAATTATAGTTATCAAGAAGCAACAAAATGATCTTATGATTGGGGGGGTTCCACAATATGAGAAACTGTATGAAAGTTTCTTGGCCTTAGGAAGGTTGAGATTCACTGGGTTAGAAAGAGATTTGGTGGTTAAGAGCACTTGTTACTCTTGCATAGGTCCTAGATTTGACTCTCAACATCCACATGGTGGTTCTCAACCGTTTGTAATTACAGTTTGAGGGTCCAATATCCGCTTCTGACATCCATAGGCAACAAGTATACACATAGTGTATATACGTGCATATAGGCCAACCATTCACACAGAATAAAATCAACAATCTTTAAAAACAAAAACATAAGTAGATAGTGTCCTGAGAAACACCACCAAAGATTGACTTCCGCCCCTCCCCCCAACACACACACAAACACACACACATAAGTGCATACACATAGCCCTAATGAAAACAAACCACCCTCAAGCTATTCCTATTGGTTGAGACAGAAACCTTACACTCGACAGGAACAGTTTGAGGCTGCGGTTTTATGTGTCATTAAGTGATGAAATTTTAGTTCCTTGTGGTGTGAGAACAGGAGTGGAGAGTGTGGCAATGCCCGCTGTCATGTATCAGAGCTTAGAGGCACCCACAGTCCCACAGCACAGTCAAAGGATGGTAACCACTTCCCCGGAACAGCACAGGACAAGGGAGGATACAGCAGGGAGGACGCCACGGTCAGATGCAGAGCCTCTGCAATGCTCACCTTGTGGGCAGCAGAGATTGTACAAAGAGGCTTTTTTTTTTTCAGACCGGAGAACATCCCCATTTCTTTGGGGTACACTACCACACACAAACTGACACTGCTATCTGGTATACGAGAAGGTGATGAATAAACACCTCCAGAATGCATCCTCCTTGGAACCCTCTTGAATGAGATCATAGACCCGAGTGGCTATGTGGACATCATGCTCACATTTTTGTGGCCTCATTTTTCCTACAGCTTCGGTGCCTTGGGAGAGACATCCCAGTTTTATAATCATGACTACTCAGTGTTAGAACTTAGAAGAAATAGCTGAATTCTAATCTCTGTCTTCATTCTGACAGTTAATTTGGTTTTTCAAGAAGACAGGGTTTCTTTGTATAGCCTAAGCTGTCCCTGGAACACACTTTGTAGACCAAGCTGGCTTCAAATTCACAGAGATCTGCTTGTCTCTGCTTCCTGAGTGCTGGGATTAAAGGCATGCACCACCACACCAGGTAAATAATCATTGTCTTTGATAAATTAAACTTTAATGCAAAATTGCCAACTTGGGTGGAGTCTTGCATTGGTCCTGCTGACACAGGAGGATGTGAACATAGAGGAAAATCAGGGTAGGAAGCAGTTGCCAAAATTCACTCATGTCATCATTTCCTCTTAGCCACCAACGTTCTATAAGTATGAGGCATCAGGATCTCAAGTTCAAGGTCAGCCTGAGCAACTCAGTAGGACTCTTTCTCAGAAAAGCAAACCAACAAAGTAAATAGAGTGCTAAGTATACAGCTGTTGACAGATGCTTATGTAGAAAATGCAAGGCCTGAGGTTCAGTCATGAATATCACAGAGGAGAAAGACCGAGACAGAGAGGATGGAGGGAAGGGAAGGGAAGGGAAGGGGGGGTTGGGTAACAGGAGGCGACTAGAATTTCCATACTCATTTGGCTGTAAATTTTCTTCCATAAGTTACAGCATTAACTTAACTGATTTGAGGGGCTTGTTGACAAGGATGGTATAGGGCTAAAGAGTGACTGCAGCAGAGTGCTTTCCCAGCATCACACAGCTGTATGGACTTGGTCCCCAGCCCTAGAAAAGAAGCAGAAGGGAGCATGGGCTTAGGGGAGATGCAAGAATCATGACTGAGACGGCTTTGATCCGGCATTCTGTCAAAGTACAAGAAAGCTGCCGGAGGGACCCAGTCTCTAAATAACCCAATGGCTCAGAGGGAAGGCTCATACTCAGAGAGAAGGTGAATGGAGGTGAGCAAGGACAGCCACTGGAGTAGATCTGCGTATACTGGCAGACAGACCCGGGCTTAGACAGCCAGCGGCTTCCGTGGTATTTGCTCATCTGTTCCCCAGCTGAGTGTAAAGTTTTAACTTTGTATCAATTACAAACACAAACGGGGAAACTGGACTGTGGCATTAGTCTCCCTAATCCAAAGACCGGGCAGGGGTGGGGAAAGAGGTGTGCGTGGGGTAGGGGGTGCGGCTTATTCACATCCGGAGAAAATCCCTTGCTACCTTCAGTGAAGGGAGGTTTGTGTCAACACTCAAGTGGATTGGAAGATACAGGTGGTTAAGCAGAGCTGTGACACCAGGAAATTAAATGCTGTGGATGCCTGCCAAGTATGTAAAGCGAGAGGAACTCCTAAATAATAGAAAAGGCAATGCATTTGGCACTGTGAGACTAATGTGGGTGAAGGGACCTGGGCAGGATGCTGGCCACTAGGGCCATTGCTTTGTGTGGAGAAAAGAGGCTTAATATATAGAATGTTCATAAATATGACAGCACAGCTAGAATTCTATTTTTTTTTTTTTTTGGTCGTTTTCTAATTTGTAGAAAATCATAGTGATGATTAAACATGTCAGGTTGAATGGAGAAATGAAGAACTTCGCTGGGGAAATCAGACCCCCCAGCCTTGGGTCTTCTCAGAACTCCTAGGTCCATTGTGAGTAAGTTTAACCATGGCTAATAATGGAATCCTGGGTCTCTGTTCAGGGTTTAGCCCAGCTTGGCGTGGGAGTGGGAGGCTGGAGTCAGCACAGGAATTTGCTGACTGGACTTGTAAATCTTACTTGCCAGGATACTCTCCTACTATTAGGGCAGCTGAAGGCACCGCCAGCATCACCTGGGGCTTTGTCTGAAGATTGTCACACCCGAGTTCATCTCCCCTTAGTATCCACTGAGGTCCCTTTGAATATCCATGCATTGTCCCCAGGCTTGTGATGAGGAAAGTGCAATAAATGTAATGAAAAGATTTTAATTTTATGGGAGTAAATACCTATATCCTGGACATTTTATAATCTCTATATTTTTCTAAAACTTATTCTATTTAAAATTGTTTTATAGATTGATTTTATGAGTATGGGTGTCTTGCCTGCCTCTGTGTCTGTGTGCCACATGCAGGGACAGAACACAGAAAAGGGTGTCATATTTCCAGAGTTACAGAGGGTTGTGAGCCACCCTGTGAATGCTAGTCATCAAATCTGAGTCCCTTGGAGGAGAAGCCAGTGCTCTTAACTCCTGAAAATATCTCTCCATCCCTAAAACACACATTCTTGCCCGCTTTTTTATGGCATACTATAGACCTAATAGCTATAAGAACATTATCGTTTCTCAGTTTAGAAATTCTTGGAGTGTACACTTGCCCTGTGCCAGGCTGTACAGTCAGGTTCCATGTGTAGATGTGGGGGGAGAGGTGGGCACAATTTATATCTGACATTGTCTTTAGCATGGTTACAGTCTAACTTGGGAGGTGGAGAGCCTTCTTGTAGGATGGACTGTGGCATGAGTCACAGCAGAGGGAAGTTCTGGAGTTGCTCAAAGATAAAGTTAGAATAAGCTCGGTTGAGAAGGGTGGAGGAGACCTGCATGGTTGAAGACTCCTGAATTGGCAAGGATGGGGAAGGTCTCTCCATGGAAGGTATACTGCAGACCACGCATTCCCAAGGCCCTATGGAGAATCATCAGCATTGACTAGCGTGGGAACTGGAAAGTTTGTGGAGAGTTCTAGGTAACCTGCCAAAGGAGATCTCACAGAGCCAGGAAATGCTGTGACAGAGCTCTGCTTGAGTTAACTAACAGATGAGGCCTTATCTTGTACCCACGTCGACATGCTAGCATGCTGCCAAGAGGCCATATTGGGTTTATTAAGATAACGGGTGGGGAAAGGGAGAGGAGAGAAAGAGAAAGGGGGGGGGGAGGAGAGGGAGCAGAGGCAGTGCTTCTCTGCCTGTACATGATCCCCTATAAGAAAAGAGACAGTGGTCACACCTTCTTCTTGGCATGGTCAGACCCTGGAAGGCCAGGCATTCACTCCTGGGCAGAAGAGACGACTACAGCTGTGTATTCGGTTATTTCTCCCCAATTTATATATATATATTAAACTTATTTATTTATTTGCCTTGGTGTTTGCCTAGAACTGAAACTACAGACAGTTGTGAGCTGCCATGTGGGTGCTGGGAACTGAATCCCAGTCCCCTGGAAGAGCAGACGGTGCTCTTAACTGCTGAGCCATCTTTCCAGCCCCTCATCAGCTTCTTTCTTAACACTTCTTTTCTGTTTTAGGACCCACAAAGGCATTGATTCAAGGCCAAAGCACACACCATCTCTTGCCTCTTGGCTCACTTCCCACCTTTTGGCCTGAGTCCCTCTCTCCCAGAGCTCTAAAGGAAGCTTTTACAACGCCATCCTCTGACACCGCACCCCCCATATTCACCTCGCTCCTTTCTTTCTTGGCTGTATCCTCTGAGTCTTCCCATAACCCTCAAGAGGAGAACATTCTGGAACATCAGATTTAGAACTGTTTTTTATCTGACATGTGTCCCAGCACTGGTCCTTGTGGACTTTGCTGGCACTCTGGCATATAGCCTCCCCTCATACCGGCCTCTTGGCACATTCTACCTAGTTCTTGTTCGACATAGTCCTGGCACATGTCCCTGGCTACTTCCTCATACTGGCATTGACCCTGTACAGCTTCTGCTGGACCACTCATCCAGCTGCTTTGCACTGATGCATTTGTCTCACATCTGCTAGCAGAAGAGACTCCCCAGCAGCACAACCCTGCCTTCTTTCCCACAGCTCTGGCACATGCATCTCCCCTTCATGTGACTTCATATCTGAATCTTTTAAGTTTTGTGTTTACTATCTGTTTATTTTAATTCCCCCAGGGCTAGTTGTAGAACTTGGTGCTTGCTAGGCAAGGGATCTACCACTAAGTTCCATACCCAGCCCATTTCCAGTTGCTGGAAGGCATATGGGTCATCTGACTCCAGCCAGTGGGCTGTCTTGGCTACCTACCATACTTGTTAACCTTTTCTGTGGAACACCTTGTGTGTCAGCTACAGCTGATCTGTTTTGCAAAGCCAGTGCTGACGGGGCCTGTGGAGATGACTCAGTCAATAAAACTCTTCCTCACAGACATCAGAACCCCATCACTCTCCAGAAGAGAAGCAGAGCCTGATGTCAGACTCTTGTGGTCTAAGCTCTGGGATGGCAGAAACAGTTGGACCTGTGCAGCTGTGCACCCATCCAACTTAGTCTACTTGGTACGTTCCAAGCCAAGGAGAGATCCTGTCTCAAAAAAAGGTAGGCAGTGCCTAAGGTAGGAATGAGGTTGTTCTTCTGCTTCCACAAGTACACGCACACTCACACACACACACCGAGAGAGAGAGAGAGAGAGAGAGAGAGAGAGAGAGAGAGAGAGAGAGAGAAAGAGAGAATAGTAGTTTAATAAGAGATTTATGGCTTTACAAAGCCTTTATCATTTGTTCTCTGGGTCTACATAAGAAAAATATGCTAAGCTGGCTCCAATTCTTCACCACCCACCAGAGCTCCTGGCTTGACTTTCAAACACTCTTCCTAGAGGTTCTCCAGGCTAGCACAGCACTCCAGCATGGTCCCGGCCAGCTCTGGGAGCACTAGTTCTATAATAGCCTCTCCCGTTGGTGTAACAGTCAGGGTCAATAAGCATGGGCAACCATCAACACACTCTGTGCTGACTGATCCCAGTGAGGAGGCTGGGACCTCACTCCTTCCATAGAACCATCGGGAACCTGCAGATGGTGCCCACGCTTCTGTTATTGTTGACATTATGCCACACTGAGAAGGGGGTGGGCATACCTGTGGAAAGGCTTTCTGCAGCTTGAGCCAGATCAGCTAGGAGACCCATGGTGACTAAAACTGTGTGGGCTGCAGGATAAAGAGAAAGAACAAACGTGTCATCTAGGACATTGGGTGGGAAGAGGCACAGGGACAGTTTTTCTAAGGGTTGGCACATGGGGGCAGCTGGGGGTTAGTGTCATGTGACTGTGCAACTATAGGAAGGAAGGGAGGGAGGGAGGAAGGGAGGGGGAGAGAGAGAGAGAGAGAGAGAGAGAGAGAGAGAGAGAGAGAGAGAGAGAGAGAGAGAATAGAGAATTTAGGGCCCTAGCTGCCCTGTAGACACCTGTCCAACCCACAAGCACAGCCTACCCTGTCACCCTGTCCTCACAGCACTGGACAAACAGGTCAAGCAAACGTGGGGCTTGTTTAGTTACAAAGGGATGATAAGAATTATGAAGGAGCCCAGAAGGCTGCTCAGTGAGAAGACAGCGGCTGAGTGACAGCCTCCAGGATGGCGGGCCAGCCAGTGGGGTCAGTGAATGTGCTAAACCTGGGACAGACCGGCTGGAGCAGGTGAGGACAGGATGGAAACAAATCACTGTGACCTCTGTGGCATCGGGACATCGTAATGCCTGTGTGAGCTGCGGCCATGAAGACAAAGTCAAGAGCTAAAGAAGAAAAGCATATTGGGATTCAGGGATTCTCAAATACCTTGTGACAGGTCCCTGCGGCTTGCCAGGGCTGCTGTTTTCTCAATGGGTGAACTTCTGTAGGATGCATCAGTGTTGGTACCATGGTCCTCTTGATCAGCTGGGCTGCCAGGGGATGAGATGTACATCACAGGGGCAGGTCGAAAGCTGTCAAGGGTTAATGAAGCCAGAAACACCTATGGGACCATGGTGGTTAATTCTTCCTGCCTTGCTTCAAACAATCCTAGGCAAATCAGGAAGGCCGGTGGCTCCACTGTAGGCTGAACAGAGGCTGTTGGTGAAATATTAGAGAAATGTCAAGTTTACACCAGGACTTGGGGGTTCTGATTGAGTAGCCCAGAAGTAGTTCAGTTCATTTTCTCCTGCCCCAAGCTGTCCAAAGTCATTTGGCAAAGTCCTGAGGAGGCTGTGTAAAGTCATCAGACACAGTCACCACCACTGCCATGCAGTTCAACTGACCGAAGAATGGAGTGGGTGACTAGAAAATCTTTGCTTTTTAGCTGCATACAAATATAAGGACCTTTAAGTGTTATGAGATATTGTATCAAAACAGGAAACTACCAGAATATTTTAAAAAAACATACATACAAAGAACCAACCATTGTTCATTATACAGCCACATTTTCTTAGTAATAATAATAATAATAAAGTGAAGCCACTTGTGGTGGTACAATCCTTTAATATCGGCACTTGGGAGGCAGAGGCAGGTAGATCTCTGAGTTTGAGGCTAGCCTAGTGTACAGAATCAGTTTCAGGACTACACAGAAAAAAAAAAATCTTGTCTCAAAAAACAAAGGTGGAACTGAGTTTTGTTCTTTTTTTTTTAAGTCTTATATAATTGTTAACAGAGTAAGCTGTGTTTTAGTATATCTTGTCTTAGTTCATTCAGGCTACTATAACAAAATACCATCGAGAGGCCTCTTATATACAATAGGAGGTTATTTCTTTTTTTTTCTTTGTTTAAGATTTTATTAAACGTCTGTACAGGACAACATCTGGCCTCCAGATGCAGCTACCAAAAGGAAAGGAGGAGGTTATTTCTTATAGTTCTGAGTGTCTAAGATGAAGGTGCTGTAGATTCTATGTCTGGTCCACCTCTACTTCTGGTTTCACCTGGAGGGAGGAGTGATGCCCTCTTTCAGAGCTTGGTTTAAACAACATTAATCATCAGGGTTCTACCCCCATGATCTAATTCTAATCATCTCCCTAATCTATACCTCCCTTGGGAGTTTGAAATAGGCTGGGAGAGTACAACTAACTAGGCTGTGAGATCTTTCCATCTCACTTCCATTGCTTTTCCATGTCAATCACCATGTACTCAGATTTGTAAACCCTTTCCTGTTAAGATACATCGTAAACATGTTTGATGTTATATTTGATTTTGTGGGTGTGTGGTGATGGGAAGAGACCTCAGGTCCTGCCTGTCATTTGCATGCTAGGCAACTGTTCTAACACTGAGCTACACCTCCAGTCCTATTGTAAACCAATTTCTATGTTACACAACAGTTTCTATATTCAAACTTTTAAGTGACTGTCTTACGTTTAGATGCTTACATTAGATCTAGAAACATAAAAGAAACACTGATTAATTGGCACGTGATATAGGCCATGATGAAGCCTTATATTCATTAAATATGTTAATTAACACTATGTGTGTGTGTTTTTAAAATTAATTATGTGTATGTGTGGGTGTCCTATGGTGCATGTGGGGGGTCATAGCTTTTAGAGACAGTTGTCTGTCTCCTTCTACCATGTGGGTGCTTAGGTTGTCAGCTTTGGTGACTGGCTTCTTTACTCATTGGACTATCTAACTGGCTTGACGTTATGTAAAAATAGGATAAAAATAATATTTTTTTGTTTCTATAAGGAGCACAAATAATGCAATAATTATTTTTATAATAAAAACAATGTGGGTAAAAACTTTCATGGAAATACACTGAGTCATCAGATGCTAAATAGCATCTCTCCAAAAATGTCATCTGAGTCACTCTTGAGTTTGAAATTCAGATCCAAGAATTGTGGGGACACACCATCTGCTGGGAGATAATAGCAGAGTTGTGCATGTGAACTTTGTAAAGTACAGGTGACATGGATCCTTTGACATTGGAGGAGTGGAGGGAGAAATCACTGACCAGATGTCTCAGGGACCCTCCAGAATAAACTCACACGAATCTAAAACAAGCTTCCCAGCCTGAAGCAGCTTTGCCTTTGTAGTGGGATGCTTCTGGTCAGATGCCCATAATCAATAGCATCAGGCAGGCTCCCCAAACTAGCTCTGCACTACAGTGGGGCTTTTGACATAGAGTTGTTAAGAATCCAAAGATGAAATTCCATAACTACAGTGGCTGGGAGCTGACAGCTGTGAAGCTGGATGTCTGATGGAGTTTACATAGCTCTGCTCTCCTTACCTGTCTTTCAGAGGCTGAGGTTACACCTACAGGTTGGTCACTTACTGTGAAGAGGAAGTAGATGCAGGCCCCGAGTGTTAGCCAACACTCATGTGAGGGACCTATGGAGGGAGAATTCAAGGTTGGCCAACCAAGGTGGGGCCTGAAGCTCTTGTGAAGAAAGGCTTCCAGACAGTTGGAAAAGCATGCATGAAGACCTGGAGGTGAGCTATTGATATGGACATTTCAGCTAGCTCTCATAGGAGTTAGATTGATGTGAGCTGGTCTTCTGGGTTCTAGTTACCCCTTCATAAAGTGACAACTGATTTTCTCAGCCTAGTGGATGAGAACACTGTGTGTTCCTCAGGATAGCACCACTGATCTGTATTGTCCAGTGATCCTGCCAATATAGCACTCCTTGCCAACTCCTGGCTATTCAAGCCCAGCTGCAGTTCTCAAATGCTGTGGCTGGACAGTACATCCATGGAAAGTTTGTGTTACAGTGTGATGGCTGTTCTCAGTTCTCAGCTCTTGACAACAGCTGGAATTAACTACAATCTAAATGGCTGGGCATACCTATAAGAGACTTTTTTTTTTAAAAAAAAATTAAATCATTTGAAGACCCACTTCTAATCTAGATCTTTGAGGAGGAGAGACCCACCTTTAGCAGCACCTTCTGCTGGCAGCCTATATGAAGGACACCGCAGGAGGACACTTGCTCTCTTTTTGCCTGCTTGTTCTTGCCCTCGATAGCAAGTGCACTAGAGCTACTTCGTCAGGATTCCAGTGTACACTGAAGAGCAGCTGAGCCATCCAGACCAAACAGCTACTGCATACTTCTGTTTGTGGGCAGCCATTGATAATTAGACTAGCTGATAAGCTATTCTAAAAATTCCTCTTTACATACACACATACATGCACACATGTACTATGAAGTTTCTAGCCTGGACTAGCCCAAGATCCAGTCCAGCAGTCCCAAATACTCACACAATGTTGTGTATTAATTACAAACTGTTCAGGCTATGGCTCAGGCTTCTTGCTAGCTAGCTCTTCCATTTTAACCCATTTCTACACATGACTTGTGGCTTCCCTGTACTTTTACATCTTGCTGTCTTGGCAGCAGCTTGCAGCATCTCTTATGTGACTCTGCCCCTCTTTCCCTTCATCTATGTCTGGATTTCCCACCTGCCTATAAGGGCTTTTCCATAGGCTGAAACAGTTTCTTTATTATCCAATGGTAATTCACAGCATACTGAAAGACATCTCACACCACTTCCCCTTTTCTGTCTAATCAAAAAGGAAGGCTTCAATTACAACAAAGCAAAATTACATATAATAAAACAGCTATCAAGCAAGAATCACAGTTACAATATATATGCTATTTGTACTTAGCAAAATTAAAGAAAACACTCTATTGTCTACCTTATCATTGTGAGTCCAAAGTTTCATATCTAATTTACCTTTTATTATAACCAAAAAAAACTATACTTATAACTATCTAATCTTTAACTCCATCAAAGAACATAGAAGGATATAATACTACCTGAATAAACAGGACGTGCATTGAAAGCAACTTACAAATTCTGGAAATAACAGAAACATCTGTTTGCCTGGACAGTCACCCAAAGTTCTTTTGTAATGTTGGGGCATCCATCTTGAGGCTACAAGCCTAGAGTCTCTAGCATACTTTTCAGTGAAGTAGGAAATTTGAAAGACTGCTCCAACCATTCTGGCATAGGTTGTCAGTCACTTCTCCCTGAGTCCTGCAGAATGTCTGGCAGTCTTTGTGAAGCAGGAACCTAAAGAACCACCTTGGCTTGATCTGACAAAGTTCAGAGGTCACTTTCCTATGGGTCCTGCATGTCTAGTTTATACAGCAGACTGTCAAGCAGTCAAGGCAAGAACAATCTCTTGTCCAATGGCTAACTTTGCCACAAAGAAAGTAAGTCAACTCCACATGAAGTTTCTTAGATGCCCATCATCCTCTTGAAGTAGATTGGTGCTGCCAGAAGCAGACATGTCTCACTGTCCAGAAAAGTCTAAGTTCTTAAAATATTTTAAATGCCATATTCTGTAGGTCTTTGAAGTGTTTGAAGGTTATCTATCTAATCAAAATATATCTTTGTATATCTAAAAAACCTAACATGACTATAAGTATGATTAGCATAGATTACTATTAATCTATTTTTCTTAATTATACATTACAATTTTAAAGAAATCACATAAACATAGTATTTTAAACAAAAGTCAAAATATACATACAGTGTAACAAAACTGACCTTAAATTTGTATCATTAAACCAAAATCCATACCAGTGTAAAATATTTTGAGATTGACCATTATTTTTTGGATCAAAGTAGATTCAATAATCTATCTTTTTTATCATTTCTATATTATATTACTTTTCCCTAGGAAGAGATTGAGTATGACCATTAATCATCTAAAATGAAAACAAACATTTATAAATAATATTTTGGGAATTTGGGCATAGCTTTACATAAACTACTTCTTGCTTATTAGGGGCACTGGCAATCTTATGGGGATCCTGAGGCTGGATTTTAGTCAGCAACCTTGAAGCTGATGTGGCCATTTCTTCCCATCAGAGATGTTTTAGGGTATCTTTCTTGATCATACCATGTTAGCCTGGAGTGATCCATAGGTTCTCATCATCTGTGGAAACAAAAACAGAACCTCTTTTCCAAAGCAACATGTCCTTAGACCCTAATTACAAAGTCAAGATACCTTTAAAATATATGTTGGTTTAACTTAGCAGCCTTTACAGTCAAATATCTTTCTGCACTTAGCTCATTAACAGTTAGAAAAAATTAAAAAAAAAACATAAATAGACGTAATTCAGGCTCTCTGTGCATTTTTTATCTTTACATGGCATATATATTT
>PVIH01010110.1:74208-77806 GCA_004025045.1 Sigmodon hispidus
TGTAGCACCTGGCTTTTTTTTTTTTTAAGAACACTTTTTTATTTATTTATTTAATTATTTGCCTTGGTGTTTGCCTGGAACTGGAACTACAGACAGTTGTGAGCTGCCATGTGGGTGCTGGGAATCAAACCCTGGTCCTCTGGAAGAGTAGTCAGTGCTCTTAACCGCTGAGCCATCTCTCCAGCCCTGCACCTGGCTTTTTTATGTAGTTTCTGGAGGGTTGAACTCAGGTCCCCACGGTTTCTTGGCCACCACCTTACTAGACGGGGCATCTTCCTGGACCCACACACCTTCCTGTCTCTTTTTAACATTTATTCATTGTGTGTGTATATGCATGTATATATATGTGCACCACATGCCTGAGGGAGCCCATGGAAGTCAGAAGAAGGCATCAATTCCCTGGAGCTGAAGTGACAGACAGTTGTGAACCCTAGTTTCTCTTGTAAACATGCATTTGGACAAGACTGTGAGAAAAGGCAAGAGAGTAACCATCACTTTGCAGAATGAGGTCTTGTTTTGAAATTTTGATAATTAAAAAAGCAGAACCCTCAAAGTTCATCGTGGAGAGAAAAGGGGCCACTTTTCCCAGTGGGTGATGCTTCCAGGCAGTGTGGAAGACAACAAAAAAATATGACCCACTTTTTCCCCCCACATCTCCAGCATTTATCAAAAAGGCTTCCCCAGGGACAAACTCAGACAGACAATCTTTTGATTCTTTTATTAACATTCTGAGTACCACCACAGACACAGTCTTCAGATAATTCTTAATACATTTTACAGAAAAAAAGAACGATTGCTCTGGAAAGGTCTGATTCCACTCTTGTGATGTCCACTTTTTAATCCCACTATTCATGCTCACACAATGCAGGCTGTGTGATTCATGTTCACAAGCTGTGAATGCTTTTCTTTTACGTTATTTTAAGAATGACTGTTCTATTCTGAAAGTAACATAGAAAGAAATTACCAGAAAGACAAAAAAAAAAAAAAAATGAGCATGCTGGAGAGCCACTGAGCTCTAGAGTGTCTATACCCAACACAGAATAGCAAACATCGTCTTGGCATCCCCAAACCATTACAGCACACAGGTGAGGAACAGCACAGTGCCTAAGAGCAATGCTGCAATGAAATAGAAGTGAGTGACGTAAAAGCCCTGAGTGTTATAAGACAGGTGGTTTTGCCACTTTGGGTCAGCATATGATACTTACTCATATGGACCTAGCTGGGGTGGAGGCTTGGGCCAATGGGATACAAGAATGGGCTTAGGTCCGCTGACCTTTCCTCACACTACAAGATACCAATACCATCATTTCTGTATGACTTTTGGGTTGTGAACTCAGGTCTAGCAGCCATGGGGCATGTAGGAGTGGATGGATTGTAATGGTTGATGCTAAATAAGGCTGTTCGTGATGCTGTGGGCCCTCTCACACCTCTGTCTTATTCCAGCATTGTGTCTCTGAGGGAGGAGAGGGTAGACCGCTTCTGGGAAGCATCCTGGGTGAGGTTGGGTGAGGCTGCTTGGGGAAGTGGAGCAGATGTTCTTGACCTCAGAATTTTCCAGGTCATTGCCTTTTCTCCCACCAATGAGGGCTTCTGTTAGTTACATCTGCTTATTGATTTCAGAAGACCCAGGTCTCTTAAGTCCCAAGGAACCCCATGTGCCAGCAAGACCCTCAGCTACCAGCTCAGCCTCCTGAGAGGTCAGAAAATCAAATGAGCGGGAAAGGCAGAGACTAGGCCTCACTCCTGCGCACATGGTGCTGTAGAAAATGAGGCCAACAGAACCTAATGGAAACATTTTTATATGTTGCAAGTGCCTCAAAAACAAAACAGGAAAAAAAAATCTTGAAAGATTAACATTCAAATGTGATGTATATTAACTTGAAGAATATTCTAGTGTGTGTTTATTGTCCTGCAAAAAAGGCCCTGCCTGTAGGACCCCTGGGTACATGGGGCCTCCTGGGACTTAACAGCTGGTGAGGGAGTAGGTATGCAGAGGTGTCTCCCTTTCTGATGGAGAGAGAGGTCAGTCATGTTTTCATTTAGGTGATGCTTCTTCTATCAATATTCCACAAATACAAACCAGACCTGCTGTTAGCGCTGGAACAGCATCATGGGATTATTTCTAAGAACATCCCCTTTACTTTCTCTATTAAGTTTACAAGTGAAGCCACATGCAAGGGCTAAATTTCCAGGCTGCAATATGAATACTTCAAACCAAATTGCAGACTTTGCAGTATTTTCAGGACAAAAACAATCACTTCTTTCTAAAGTTGCAGGTAATTAAATGAATGGAAATAACGTTCAGCTTCCATTCCCTTCCTGTAACATAAACAGGCAGCAATCAGCTTTCCCAGTTCCTCGCTGGGTTGATTTCTCACGGATTTGTTTGGCGAGGAGCGTTCACCTCATCAGGACCGTTTATAAAGACAGGATTCATGGGGATAAACAAATATTTTTGACTATTGCTGGGGAAGGTCCTCTGGGAATAGGTAATTGCTAAGGAAGAACACCGTTCCTTAGATCTCGAGTGTGCTCTTGAGAATCTAAGTTATACAGAGCCTGGCAACAGACTTGGAAAGCTGTTGGCTTTGTGCTTCTACATGGATTTAGTGAAGGTAGGAAGTTAAACCTGGAAAACCTGCCCATGTGATGATCCAGCTGGATTAGTGCTGGGATGAGAATCTAAAACCAGGGACTGTGTTCTCTTCCTAGCCCTAATACATACATAAGGCAGAGGCCTAAGAGTACTTCTTGCAGTGATAGAGGTGGGGTGGAGGATAGGGTAGGATGGGGAGTGGGGGTGGGTGGGTTACCCAGCTGGCGCTGCTAGTTTCTGTAGCAAAGATTTAATGGCTGCACCTGTAATTTGCGGCCTGTGTTTGTGCGTGTGCTTGTATGTGCTTATATGCACAGAGAAGAAATGGTAGGTGTCCACGTGTTTCCCACAAGGAGGTGTGGCCAGGGGCAGTGCCTGAGTGGCATCCCCCTACACGTCAAACCAGTGATCACCCATGCAGGTTCGGTTCCACTCACAGCCACAGTTCCAGCACCACTCCAGTCTGCATTGAGGCTGCGGACACTTCATGTGCATACATCCTCCTGTAAAGGAAACAGGTGCTGTGGGTTGTAGCGGACATCTCGAGAGACCTTGATCCCATGCCAACACACTGTCCCAGAAATTACTCTTTTTTTTTTTTCTTTTTTTTTTTCCCTCTGAATTTTTTTTTCCCATTCCTGTATATCTTTATTCAAGGTCCCTTCCCCCTCCTGCCACATCAGGTCATTTTTCTTCTCCACAACTCCCCATCCCCTCCCTGGGCAGGCAGCAGACAGTCCTATGGTCCCACTGACCCAATAATGCTTGGATCAGTCTCCATTCCTGGCAAATCCAGTTTTGTTCCCCCTCCCTCAAGAGTGAGTCAGGTGTTCCTATAGTTGGAGTGGGATCCGAAGGGTCAGTCCAGGGTGTTTCTGATCCCAAGCTGTTCAGTGGTTGTGGTTTGCAGCTTGGGCATGCTTGGCTTTTTTTCTTGTTTGTTTGTTTAGAGACCACTAATGAGTGAGTACATCCCCTGCTTATCTTTCTGAGTTTGTGATA
>PVIH01010111.1:0-36168 GCA_004025045.1 Sigmodon hispidus
AAAAAAAAAAAAAAAAAAAAAAAAAAAAAAAAGAAACCTTTGGGGACCAGGGAGAAGACTCAGTTTGTAAAGCACTTGCAAAAATGATTTTGGATTCCCCAAAAGCCAAACTTATAAAAGCAAGGCATAGCTTTAATCCCAGCACTCAGGAGGTTGAGGCAGGTGGGTATCTGTGAGTTAGAGGCCAGCCTGGTTTACATAGTGAGTTCCAGAAAAGCCAGAGCTACATTGTGAGACCCTGTCTCAAAAAACCCCAACAAAACAAAAGCCAGGCAGAGGCTAGAGAGATAGATTAGTGGTTAGAGCACTTACTCACTGCTCTTACAGACTTTACAAACCAGGGCTTGTGTGTCAGCACCCACAGTTGTGAGTTGGTGGTCACAACTGCCTACAACTCCAGCTCCAGGGGATCTGACACCTCTTACCTCCAAGGCACCCACACACATTCAGGCATACTAGTAATTTTTTTTAAATTTTAAGTCAAGCCAAACATAGCAGTGTACTCCTATAGTATAATCCCAGGGCTGAGAAGGCCGATGTGGAGCCCTGGAGTTCACTGCAGTCATT
Source organism: Sigmodon hispidus (assembly GCA_004025045.1). Taxonomy (NCBI): domain Eukaryota; kingdom Metazoa; phylum Chordata; class Mammalia; order Rodentia; family Cricetidae; genus Sigmodon; species Sigmodon hispidus. The sequence goes on from PVIH01010111.1 coordinate 568, forward strand.
TTATCCAAATCACTGAATCCCTACTGGAGGAAGACACCTGATGTATCCTTTAGCCTCTGGCCTCTACACAAGAGAATGCACACTCACACACACACAGAAGCATGCACACTCACACAGGATGCACACACAGAAGCATTCACACTGACACACAGGATGCACACACATAGAGAAGCATGCACACTCACACATGATATATACACAGACACAAAATACTATCTGGAAAAATTTTTTTGCTGATTAAAAACATTAAAATATTGAAATATCTTAGTGGGGCATGGTGGTGCAAACCTGTTCTGGGGTATTTGATCTTGCTGTGAACTCCGAGATCGTGTTGAAAGAAAATCAATCATAGGTCAAGAGGCGGAATTGATTGGAAGTAACCATAGAGTGAGGGGAAGCTGGGAGGCCCAGGAGAGAACTGCACAGGAAGCAGAAGGTGGGGAGATATGGTTGGAGGATTTTTTGTTTGGGACAGAATAGGACTAGCTCCCTCTTCTGGACAGAAATGGAGGAGGAAGGTCAGCCAGCGGCTTCTCTGCCTCTCTGAGCTAGCAGGTTTTCACCCCAGCATCTGGCTCAGGAGACTTTTTTGGTAAAATCAACCGATAGAGACTTAGTTAAAAACAATATACACCTTTGATCTTAGCACTGGAAGGCAAAGTCACAAGAATCTCTTTGAGTCCAAGGCTAGCCTGGTCTACACAGTGAATTCCAACCAGAGATACATAAGACCTTGTCCAAAAAAAAAAAAAAAAAGAAAGGAAGAAAAGAAAAAAAGGTACTTTTAGGATTAAGTTCCTTATTTTAATAATCTTGTTACCCAGTTATGCCAGCGGAACCCCAACCTCTACCCAATCTTGTGCCAAACACAGTCTTCCTGAGCTCCACAACATAAATTACTTCTTATTCAAGGTTCAAAACAGACAAAAGCAATCAAGACTAATACATTACTTTATGTACAGGAAGGCAACTTCTTCCCAACTGTAGTGAGGATTCAAAGCAAAACAAACACACAGGAAATGCTCTTATTCCTGGCCAGGTGTAGGAGGAGAAAACCAGGCAATGGGGGGGGGGGAGCACTAGCCTGTGAGTGTCACACAAGAGACCTCTAAGAGATGATGCCCACTGTCCCTTGTCAGGGCTAAAAAGTTACTGTGCAGGGGATGAGGATGGCTCGGTAAGGAGCTTTTCTGGAAAGCATGCTGACCTGAGCTCCCCAAACTCAAGTAAAAGCCTCGAGAGAAGGCGCAAGCGGTGGTGATGAGGGTGAGGGAGGTGGGGAGGCTCACAAGTCCTTTCAATCACACCCCAACCTCAGGCCTCAAATCTGAAGCTAGGTTATTGATATGGGTCTGGAAGGAGATCCTCTGATCGAGCTATGGGAGCTCAGTCAGTGTTGAGTTCCAGGTTTACAGAGCTATAAAAGCAGGCCAGAGCATGGAGATCTGTCACAACTGCCACTGTTCTAGGTTCCTCTCATGTTCAAAACCAATTCACAGAGCAAAGGGGATGGCTTCTTAAGACTCATCTCTTTGCAAGCGGAAATACCTGCGAAGAAGCCATGTGTGAAAAGCTGGTGGTACACGAACCAGTAACACAGAGACAGGAGGAGCCTGAAGAGACAGAGAAAGGAGGAGCCCTGGGATGGCCAGCCAGCCCAGCCTCTTCAGTGAGATCTTGCCCAGTGAGGCACCCTGCATCGAGAACAGATAAGGTGGATGCCACTTGAGAACAAGACCTGAGGCTGCCCCTAACCTCTCATGTGCAGTGTTTCCCCACCCACATGAGCAAAACAGTGCCACAATTTTCTCTCACGTTTTGCTGAAGTTTTAGAGGTTTTTAGGAAATGAAGTTACAGGGCCAAAGGGCAGGGTCAGATTCAATTTCATGGGTATTGTGAAACTGTCCTCCAAAGCAAAGTGCACCGGCCTCTGCCAGCTAGGCAGGAGAGGCCCCACCGCCATCCTCCGTCAGGTCTTTGTTAGCTTTTTAGGTACAGCAGTCATTTTTCTATCAGCGGTTACAAAGGATATCGAATTTATGTTCGATGGTAGGATTTTCGTTTGTATTTTGGAGACAGGGCCTCAGTGTATATCTCAGACTAGCTTCAAACTCACAGTGATAGTATAGCCTCAGCTTCCAGGGTGATGAGATTAAAGGTATGAGCAACCAGGCCTGGCTTAAACAGCCTCTCTCCACACTTTCTCTTCAGTATGTTCTTTAGTCACCTTCTGCCTTCTTGCTTCTGGCTGGAACAGACATGGTTGCCCATAGATTCCCCTGTACTATGGCGCTCTGGTCACAGGCTACCACTTCTTATCCCTTATACAAGACTCAGAATATATAGCTGTGGCTCTCAGAGCCAATCAAAGAAATTAACAGAGCAAATCCAAATGAACAGGGCTGGGCTGCCACAATGACTCAGTGAGGAAGGATGTTTCTTGGTGAGGCACATGACCTGAGTTAGATCCCTGGGACCCACATGGTAGCAGAGAACTGACTCTTGCAAAGTGTCCTTTGACCTCCACAGGCACGACAAGACATGTCTGCACGTGACTCGTATGCACACACATGCACAGACTTAAATGTAAACAAATAATAAAATGAACAAGCCTTAGTGAGTTTCCAGTGCCCTGGAAGGCAGGACTGAATTCTTGTCTTTTGCACACTGAGAACAACCATCTCAGTGGCTACATTGTTACATGTCTGCAGGGATAGGGAGCAGCTCAGGAAGGAGTGGAGCCATGAGGGAGCTTTGTGGAAACAAGCAGGAGGGAGGCTGAGTTAGTGTCCGAAGGCTCAGCTAGCACTGGCATTGGCCATGTAGCTGATTGGCTGGCATCCTGCTCAGTCTGCGCCTGTGGTTTCTGTCACAGGATCATGGAAAGCTACTAGCTGCTGCTGGCTGGAGTGACCTGCAATGGGTCATGGTGGTCTCTTCAACACCTTCTACCCCTTACCAGCATTAAAGAGCCACAGGAATGGAGGGACCAAGCTCCAGAACGAAGAGGTGGGTGTGGGAAGCACCAGCATCCTTGAGATACAATGATGACAGCCTAGGCGGCTGCTCCTCACAGGCCTCAGCAGATGAAAAGATGCCCACTGTGCCAAAAGCTGGGGCACTCTGACATTTACATGCAACAGATGGGTGCTTTAACTAAATAGGAAAAAGAAGCATGAGCAACTGATGAACTCCTGGGGAGTTCAGTCGGTAAACATGAGCTTGAGATGCTCCACAGGTAGGTAAATAGGTCGAAGTCTAGCAGTCTGGAACATGTAGACACCCATATCCACTCACACCTCCTAATTTCCTGCTTGCCCTTAGTCCTCTGCAGCATTTTACAGATGTTCACTCGATGAACACACAGAATGTGACTCCACCATTCTGTTGAGAACATAACAAAGTGAGTGTGTGTGTGTGTGTGTGTGTGTGTGTGTGTACTTGCCAGAGGTCAACATCAATGGAAATGAACCTGGAGCTGACTGTTTTAGACTGGCTGGCCAGTGAGCTTCAGAGGTTCCTTTGTCTCTACCCCTGGAGCTGGAATTACAGTCATGTCTGGCTTTTCTGTGCATTCTGGGGATCCAAACCCAAGTCCTCATGCCTGTGCAAGTACGTTATACCCAGAGACCCATCTTCCAGGTATCACTGGGGTTCATGCCTATAATCCCAGAGTTTAAGAGGCTAGCCTACATAGTAAGACTCCATTGCAAACAAACCAACAACAACAAAAAAATCAAACAAGGTAAACCGGTGCATTCTTATATATAATACTAGGATCACATGAGGCTCAAGAGTCAAGGTCAGCCCTAGCTACACAGTTCAAAGTGAGCCTGGGATATCTGAGATCCAATAATAGTAATAATAGTAATAATAGTAGTAATAGTAATATAAATAAATACTATTAAAAAGAGAGTTGTAGGCCAAGCAGGGCTAATGGTAAGACCATCTCAAAAACAACCACAAAAACTCAATAAATAAAAGGATTTTTTAAAAAAATGATTGTTACAATCAAACACTTTGGATCTTCCAAAATGAACTTTTCCCCGAAGGCTGCAGGGACTCAGAATGACAAAATCTCACAGGCACGAGGGTCACTAGAACAGGAAGTAATATGGATTGAAGCCACAGCTCCGAGGAGTGTACAGTGTTAACCAACCATAGGACTGAGCCTCTGCCCACAAGGGACTCCAGCACTCTCTGTTCTGTGTAGCAGCTCCTCCACTTACCATTGGTGTCACTCCTTGAAGTGACACTTGCACACTCAGCTCCAACCAGCTCTCTTCCTTCCTCCAACTCTGCATCTGAACTGTTCAGCACACTCCACTACACATGGAGTGTCATGAACCCCCGCCCCCCACAGCCACTCTCCCTAACACCTGAACCGAAGTAAGAAACTTCCTTTCAACCCATTAACAAGGTTACACCTTCTGCATTCACTGAAGACCCAGCAATGCACAGTGACAGAAACATGCTTGCAGAATGCACCCTTCAAAATGAAGCTGCAGAATAAGTAAGTACACTGTGACCCAGGCATGTATGCTTCATGTATATACATGTGTGTACAGATCATATGGTGCAATGATCAGACAGGGCTGTGCAACCCTACAGACCCAACAATATTTGCATATCTCAAACTATTAACAGTGATCATCTCTCTCTGTGCTAGACTGTGATATGGGGAGATTTGCTCAGTATTGAACCTGAACACAGGGCCCTGGAATGATTAGTACTGATTGTCAACGAGATATTGAACCACCTAGAAAATAAATGTCTGAGAATTTCTGAGGGAGTTTCTAGATCTAGTTGGGGTTAATTAATTAATTAATTGGGAAGAACCATCCTACTCCTGGGTAATATCTTGCCATGGCCTTGGGTCCAAGGCTGAAGAAAAAGAACATCAAGCTAACAGCCAGCCCATCTCCTGGAATCTTGCCTGCAGACAGAATACCTCCAGCTCCCTCCAGCTGCTAGCATCCCTTCCTCACCACCAGGGACTGTATCCTGGAACAGGGAGCTGAGATAAATCCACCCTTACATTGCTTCTGTCAGAGCAATGACAGTGTCTTGTGCTGGACAGGCGTGCTGCCATTGAGTGACAGTCCCCACCGTGGACTGTAGGGACTGTGGTTTTTAATTGTTGTGTTTCAAATTACTTCCTGTTAGCAAGCAAACAAACAAAAACCTTGACTTATCTTTGGTTCACTTTTTCCTTATCTGCTTTGAAGACCCATTATCAATTCTTGTGACTTTGGGGTTCCACTGTACCCATCACTCCAAGGTATGCCTAGGGCATTTTCCAGAAGCATTCTGTTCCTGTTGCTCACCTCAGAGTTCCTACTTCTGCTGATGACCTGCGTGTGACCCAGGCTTCCCATAGCCACAAGGCCACTCTCCTAATCTCTGGTTCAAACTCCTGTCAGTCAAGCTGGAGGCTCACTGCACCATGCTCCTCACTGCTACCTCAATGTTCCTGTCAGTCAAGCTAGAGGCTCACTGCACCATGCTCTTCACTGCTACCTCAATGTTCCTGTCAGTCAAGCTAGAGGCTCACTGCACCATGCTCTTCACTGCTACCTCAATGTTCCTGTCAGTCAAGCTGGAGGCTCACTGCACCATGCTCCTCACTGCTACCTCAATGTTCCTGTCAGTCAAGCTGGAGGCTCACTGCACCATGCTCCCTCACTGCTACCTCAATGTTCTCTTCCTATCACTAGAGACCTTCCCACCTCTGACTCTGCAGCCCCATACAAAAACAGCCCTCCCTCAATCCACAATGGGGCCACTCCCTCTTTCTATGCTCATATGGGGCTTTTCCCTCAGGCAATTATCACATTCTGTCCTGACAGGGAATTACATCCCCTCCACAGACTTGACCTTAGGTCTTCACGTTAAATAGAACAACACAAACATTCCTCAGAAGGCTCCAGAATGAAAGTCCATACCTGTTAAGCCAGACATGAGTTGTCACAGCAACCTTACTGTTCCCTCGGGTCAGGAAGTCTCTGGAGCCACAAGACAGACTGAAAATCCCTGTGATGGTTTTCTGAAAGGGCCTGTCAGAGCCTGTAGCCAAGCCCTACCTTTAACACTGTTATCAGGCAGCTCCTTCCCCTCATTTCCTACAGTTGCATTTGGAGCTACCACCCAAGGCATAATTACAAGGTTCTGTACTTTAGTCACACCAGGAGGGACCTGGGAAATCCCTTCGGGAATGCAGCAGGGCTCCCAAGCCACTCCAGCATGTTTATAAAGTAGAGCTTCACAGCCAGGAGTCACCCAGCACCCTGTATGTTATGCAAGAAAGAAATCCTCAAATAACTGGGGGACAGTCTTATTTCACCCAGAGGTTCGTGCTATGTCCAAGTACAGGCCATAAACACACTAAGTATGGATGTATTTAATCAAATGCAATTTGCTAGATGTGCTAGACTTGGGGTAGTGGTTATTAATAAAGAAAGGTGGGTTTGTAACTTAGAAAACTCTGTTAAAAGCTGAGGAAATCTTCTCAGAGAGAATTAGACATCACTTCCATGATCAAAAAGCATCAAGACTGCCCAGTGACCCGGCAGTGGTCAAACCTTAAATCCCAGCAGTCTGGGAGGCAGAGGCAGACTTTGAGACTCTCCTGGTCCACAGAGTGGGTTCCAAGACAGCCAAAGCTACACAGTGAAACCCTGTCTCAAAAAACAAACGAAAAAGATGCATAGGAGATTCAATAAGTCTTGGTTTGCAGAGCAGATTATGCTCCTTTAAGAAAAAGGCAGAAATCAAAATTTTCTAAACCATATGTCAAAAGCACTAGATGTTTAAAGGAGTCAACTCTTCTAACTTTCTTTGGGAAATTTAGTTTTTGGATTTATATTACATTTTTTTTTCTTGGTATTTACCTGACCCAGTGGATCTTGGACTAGGGAAAAGAAAAGAGGGTAGATGTCTGTGTCCCTCCCTACCTGGCCTGCCACAGGATGCAAGCTGTGACAGAGTTCCGTGTGGCCCAAATCCCTGCCCTGGCGTCACCCTGAATCGTGAGTCTCGGTCCAGGAACACCTACGGCACTTCGCAGGACTGAGAAAAACTAAACCCCATTGTTTGAGACCAGACGTAAGGACTTCACCCGGCCGGAGCACGGCTTCCGTGCCGGTAATCGGATTCCTGGCGGGCAGCCGGGGAGGGGCCCGGCCATCCATCTGCTGTCCACACAGACCCGCAGGCTCTCAGGAAGCCTGTTCCTCCTGGGATCCGGCAGACAAACCACACTGCGTCCTGTCCCAGCCCAGAAGAACCTCGGAATCTAAGGCTGCCCAGCGCGTGGATGTATAGTCGCGGCAAGTCCGAGAGGGGAGCTCGGGTCTCCCAGGGACCAGAGCGGACTGTCCTCCGACGGGACCCACGGCGTCTAGTCCTTACCATCTCCTTGCGCAACAGAGCTAACGCGGCGTCCAGGTTGGGGGGCTTGGTCCGCGTTCCGGCAGCCCGCGCCCCGCCGCTGCCCGCGCCCCCTCGGCTCAGCTCGTCCTGGATACGCGACTTCTGCGCGTACAACCGCTCCAAGTGCCGCCAGCCGCCCGCCGCGCCGTCGGCCGCCGAGTGCAACAGCCCACTCAGGCTTTTGGGTAGCGGTGGTAGCCCGTCTACCCGCAGCCCTCGGACCGTGCCCGCCGACCCTGCCCCGCTCATCTCTCCGTGGCGCAGACACAGGCACGCGCAGCTCAGCCGAGGTCCCCGGAGTACCGCGGGTCCCCACCCACTTCCCGCCCGCCCGAGTCCCGCCCGCGGCCCAGCCCTCTGGTCTCCGCCCCTCCTCGGGGCCCGCCCCCCTGCTCAGTTCCCTGATGCTCCCAGGTGACTCCCTAAAGGCCCGCGGACCTTCAGCTGGGTCCCTACCCATCTGCGCCCTAGACCAACCCCACGAGTCACCTTTAGGCTCAGCTCTGTGAACCCTCTTAAGCATTCAGTCCCCTCCCTTCTTCGCCACATCTCCAGCGGGTCTCCACCTATAGGATATCCCATCTTCCAGTCTTTCTCCAGCCCTGTGCACCCCAGTTCCAGCTGGTCACCTCCTCTCCTCTCTGAACCCCACCTCTAGTCCCAGGCCCACCCGACAAGTCCTCTCCCACCACCCATTCTGTATCCCAATCCCTAGCGGTCTTCCCAAACCTTCTCCACTCCAGACAGGCTCCTGCTCCCCTTCCTATCCATGCTCCTGGCTGGACGAGTCTGGCCTCGCTAGCTTAACTCTGACCAGCTACTAAAGCTACTTCTGTCAACCAAGGGGGCCCAGTTCCAGCACCAAACCCCGGGGCTGCCTGTGTCACAGTGTGGGTGTGACGACCTGGAGTGCTGGCCACCCATCTGCACAGAGTGCTCATTCACAGGGGCTTGTTTGCCGCCTTTGTGGATGTCAAAGTTTCCCCTAGAGGCAACAGTCAAGAAGAGGACCAGTCTTGCCTTGTTCATTCTTTTAAAAAATAAATAAACCGGGGCTGGAGAGATGGCTCAGCGGTTAGGGGCACCGTTCTTCCAGAGGACCCGGGTTCGATTCCCAGCACCCACATGGCAGCTCACAGCTGTCTGTAGTTCCAGTTCCAGGCAAATAATTAAATAAATAGATAAAAGTTTAAATAAATAAATAAATAAATAAACCAACTTGTCTTTCAGTCCAGCCAAAAACACTAGAGTAATTCTAAATAGAATTGCCAAGGAATAAGGACCCTGCTCCACCCGGTGGAAGAGAGCTGACTCCTGCAAACTGTGATCTGACTTAACAGCACCTTCGTGACATGCACACTAAAATATGTAACTAGAAAAAATTAAAAGTGAAGTATCCTGGAGTTAAACAGAGATGCTCAATCTCAGGAACTCCACCAACTTCAGCAAAAATAAGCAAAACTACACTTTAAAGAAAAGAGAGATGGGGCTGGAGAGATGGCTCAGTGGTTAAGAGCACCGTCTGCTCTTCCAGAGGACCAGGGTTCGATTCCCAGCACCCACATGGCAGCTAACAACTGTCTGTAGTTCCAGTTACAGGCAAACACCAAGGCAAATAAATAAATAAATAAAGTTTAAAAAAAAAAAAAGAGCACTGACTGTTCTTCCAGAGGTCCTGAGTTCAATTCCCAGCAACCACATGATGGCTCACAACCATTATAATGACATCTGGTGCCCTCTTCTGTACACTGTATACATAATAAATAAATAAATCTTTTAAAAAAAAATGAGGGAGGAAACCAGAGCTCTGTTGAATAGCAGAGAAACCTCGAGAACCAGTGTTGAGAACTTCAATGCCCATGGCTACTGAGTTCAGTAAGCAAGGGACTGAATGATGCTGAGTTAATTCAGTAGGATCATAAGGTTTCAGGCACCACAGGTGTCTATTGTAAGGGCACGCTCTAGCTTTGGGAGCTTTCAGCCACTGTACATGGAGCCCACTCCAAAATCAATCTGGGAAGTTGATATTAGACCCAGTCAGCCAGTGAGAAGCTGGAGGTTAAGCAGTGAGGTCTGAGGACACCCGGGAGACCACCTACCCACCTGCTAACAATTTCCCAGGCATTCAGTATCTCACCTTCCCAAACCCCAGGTTGTCAGTCCTTCATCCACCTGTTAGGCAATAAAGAGTCTGAGACGGCCTGTGTGGGAGGGAGGGAGGGAGGGAGGGAAGGGGAGGGTGGAAAACATTAGACCTGCCTTTCACAACCTGGCCTGGATTCTTTCTCATCTGCCACCTTACTGCCTCTAGCAGCCCTACCAGGATGGTCTAGTGAGCTGATAGGACATTCAAAGCATCCGAAGCCTTGAAGTAATTTTGAAGTATCTTCTTCTAAGAGGATGAAGCCAGCTAGGAAACAGCCTAGGGCACTTTGTGTCAGGCCAACCTGGTCAATGCCAGCCACAGGGTTTAACGGCAGGCGCTACCTTCTGGCATGTATTCAAGGCAGTGAACATATTAAAATACCTGTCAGCAAATAATACCCCAAGATGAAAAGACATCACTACAGAACTAATTCAATACTGATAAGGACTGCATGAATAAACCAGACACAGTTATGCAACAGTCAACCAAATATTTTGACACCCATGGGAAGGGCCAGTGCTTGCTTGCTTCATTTATTTATTTATTTAGCCACGCCAGGGATTAAATACTGCTTGTACCTGCTGGAAAGATGCTCCACTGCTGAACTATTCCATTAGGCTCTGTGTGTGTGTGTGTGTGTGTGTGTGTGTGTGTGTAACAGAAGCCAGGGTCTCAATGTCAGCTGTCTTCTACTGTATTTAATTTTATTTTTGTGTGTGTGCACATTTGGGGGATCTGAGGACAACATTCAGAAAAGTCACTGTGTGAATTCATGGCTCAAGCTAAGGTAGTCAGGCTCGCCATCAAGCATTTTTACCTCTATTTTTCTGATACAAGGCCTCTCACTGAACCTGGAGCTTGCCCAATCAGCTAGACTGCTCAGCCAGCAAACTCCAGGGGTCCTTCTGGCTCTGTTGTCCCAGCTGGGTTTATGGATGCCTTCCAACACAGATCTTTACATGGGTGCAGAAGAATCCCAAATCAGGTCCTCATGCTATGTGAGAAGCACTTTACCTACTGAGCTATCTCTCTAACCTTCTAGCTTCTGCTTTCCTGTTCATGCTGATCAAAGAAAAGAGGTATTGAAGCAACTTCTGAGAATACTGGATTATGCCTTCTTTGCTTTCATCCGATAGGCCATCTCGGTCTGCTGGAGCTACTCTAACCAAATACATCGGACTTATTTATTAACACGCAAGTTTACTGCTCTTGGTTCTAAGGCTGGGAATCCCAAGATCAAGGCATCTTGAAAGCCCATGCTTCACCCAGTGTCCCACAGAAGGCCTTGTGTGTGTCCTCACAGGGCGGAAGGGCGCTCCCTGGAGCCTCTTTCATGAAGACACTAATTCCATTCATGAGGTTCCACCCTCACAACTTAGTCACTATCAGGCAGTCTATTCTGCCCGAGTACCAGAGGCATCTGCTCCGGAGGCCAGGCCTTCAGAGTGGCCATTCTCCTTTCATGGAGCAGCCAGAGCTCACACCTCCCAGGTTCCATACGCCAGCTCATACAACCTTAAGCCCTACATCCTCACTCCCCTCTGAGATACCAGCCGCTCACAGTTACTTGTTTGGGGAAGCAGGTGTAAGTACACCTCCAGCTGTACGGAACAAGTGTGGAGCACCTCCAGGCTTTCCCAGTACCTCACTGTGAGCCAGCTCCTTCCAAAGCTTAATCCCACATTAAGTTTGGTTTGATGCTTCATGATTCCGATCAACAGAGAGCTTTAATCCAGTTATAGTTTAATCCCCTTCTGGAGAAGCTATACAAAGGAACAATAGTCTATACCCAAAGTGTTAAAACCTCCAAAGGCCGAATACACATATCATTGACGTTCTCTATATTGATTTTCACCATTTTTCATTTGCCTTATTGAGTCCTAACTGGGCAAAGCTATTGTCTTGTTTTGTCAAGATGGATCTTGCCTCAGCCCCTTAATAGTTCTGGCAAGGCACTAGCACACCCTAAACTTTGACCTTTAACCTATTTTCACATCTATCCTCACTTGAATTCTTGCCCTCTGAGTTAATGAATTTATCATTTATGGTGACAGTGACCGTGGCAACACTGCTCTGAGGCTGGCTGTGCTCTGTGGTGAGCGTTTTGTAGAGGCATCTTTCCATCACATTCTCTGTGGTGATATATTATATATTTAATAAAAACCAGTCTGGAGTATCAGGGAAGAGACCCACCCATAGTAAATCCAGGAGGGTCAAAGTGGTAACTCACGCCTTTAATCCCATAACTCCAGAGACAGAGATCTTTCTGTGTTTCTGGAGTTCAGAGTTCAAGGCCTAACTACCAAATAGTAGAAGCCCACACCTTTAATCTTAACCTGGTCATGATGCAATTTGGCAAAGAAGGTATTTAAGGCAGACATAGAAAGACAGATCATGCCGGAGGATCGAGGCTGAGGAAGCTGGAAGATAGCTGGGTGAGATTTGATGTGGTGTTTCCTCTCTTTGATATTCCAGCCTTTCCCGGATATCTGGCTCTGAGTTTCCTTTAATATAACCAGAATTATATTCGTGCTACATTCTCTCCTCCCTCTTTGAAATCTGTTTGATGATTTCCATTTGTACTTGGTAAACCCAAATTGAGAGAGCAGGTATTCTCAACCATGGCACCTCCAAAGTCATCAATGTAAATGATAAACAGGACCAGGTCAAGGATGGAACCATGTGCGAGAAGACCAGAACCTATGCTCCACTGTGGCAGCAATCTGTGTTCTCTCTCTCTCTCTCTCTCTCCCCCCCCCCCCCCCCCCCCCCCCCCCCCGTGTGTGTTTGTGTGTGTATGTGTGTGTGTGTGTGTGTGTGTGTGTGTGTATTATCTGTCACTTGACTATGGACAAGGGTCAAAGAATGGTGCTCAAAACAGAACCATCTAAAGTGATAATGACTAACCAGGAGACACAGCTGAGTCCTGAGATGTGGCTGGTCTTAGCTGGGATGAGTTGTACAAGATACATAGAGATCGCCAAATAAAGAGTGTAAGGTGTCTCACTAATACCTTTTTTTATATTGGTGGCATGTTCAAAACATTGTTGGATATTCTCAAAATATATTTTCATCTCATTTGCTTTTTAAAAATGGGTTTAATCTCTAGTAAGGCGAGCTAGTAAACTCACATAGGAGCTGAAGCTGTGGGGTGGGGGAGGGGCAATGCTTTACAGAGCTTAGTGTACATATGCCAAGTTGCATTCAGAAATGTAAGAATTATCTGACTCCACCTATTTACATTCTCCTTTTAAAATCCTGAATGAATGAGAGTTGAGAGTCCCATACAGAATCAAAGTTATTCAGTTGACATAAGGCCAGCCTTTGAAAAGGTCCCTCATCCACTCATTCTGTCCAAAAACCCTTTAGATACTTAGCAAACCCTGTTCAGATAAAAGCTTTGCAGAAACTGAAAGCCTGAAGATCCCCAGTAGGCATCACTCACAGTTTCAATGAACACCAGGCAGGCTACGGGGACAAACCTCTAAACAGACAGCAGAGAGAGGGATGATGAAGTTCCCAGCACCCATCCACAGTGGAGGATGCTTTCAGCATGTGTCTACTGGGAATTCACACACCGAGGGAATTGGGTTGTGAATAGAACTGGAAGACTAGACAGAATGTATTCAGACACAGTAATCAGAATCCCACATGGCAAAGCAGAGCAAACTGCCCTGTGCAGTTCCATGGATTAGCCAGACTGGGCTCTGCTGTCAGTCCCTGGTGACAACAAAACCCATGTGACTCAGCAAATAGGTCCCCACCTTTTTCATTCATCTCCTCAAAAAGCTGGATTAACTATGTCCTGGACAGTTCTATATCAACCTGACACAAGCTAGAGTCTTCAGAGAGGGGAGCGCCTCAATGGAGAAAATGCTTTTATAAGATCTAGCTGTAGGCAAGGCTGAAGTGCATTTTCTAAAAGTAGTGCTCAATATAGGAGGGAGGGCCCAGCTCACAGTGGGCAATGCCATCCCTTGGCTAGTGGTTCTGGGTTCTATAAGAAAGCAGGCTGCCATGAGTAGCAAGTCTGTAAGCTGCACTCCTCCATGGCCTCTGCATCAGCTCCTGCCTCCAGGTTCCTGTCCTGCTTGACTTCCTGCCCTCACTGCTTTAGATGATGGTCTGTTATACAGAACTTCGAACAAAAGAAACTATTACCTCCCCAAGTTTCTTGGGTCATGGTGATTCATCACGAAAGTAGAAAACCTAAGACAGCTGAGTAATATGTGAATCCACTCTGGGAAAACTTACTATAAACTGAAAGAGAATTATAAATTAACAACCTAAAATCAGGTGTGACGGTGCACACTTGTAATCCTAACACACAGGGATTGCAAGATTACTCATATCTTGTAATATGTGTTCAGATGACAGATCTGAAGGCAGAAGGATCACAAATTTGAGACCAGTCTGAGCTATAGAGTGAGACCTTATCTCAAAAACAAAAAAACAACAAAGCAAAATAATCTTTGAAGAAGTAGTGGCTTATCTGTCTCTGACCTAGAGATCCCAAGACCATTAATAATTAACCTTCTAAAATTTATTACATTTTTATTTATTTAGCATATGTGTGTCGTGGTGTGTGTGTGTGTGTGTGTGAGTCAGAGGACAGCATGGTTCTCTCCTGTCACTATGTGTCACCGAGGTCACATTCAGGCCATTAGGCTCGGTGCCAAGCACCTTTACCCCTTGAGGTATTTTGCTGGCCACTAATTAATCTTTTTGTTTTTGTCTGTTTTTTGATGACACAAACATGCATTCAGTTTTATTCACAAAAAAAAACTTGGTCATCTAAAATGATACAAATAGCATGTTTCTCCAGAAGAAGCTGGCATGGGCAGGGAATCTCTGGGTATCCATCTCTTCCAACAGAGGACCACACAGAGAGGCCCTGACTTCTGTTGCCTCGAGCAAGGCTGGAAAAGAGGGGCTTACTTTTTTATATATAATTAAACTTTTTGCCTTTTTCTTGCTTTCTATTTATTAACCAAGAACTAAACACACAGGTTGAATGTTCATAATTGGTCTTTATGGTTACAATGGGGCAAAATGAGGCCTGGTCCCTTCGGGACAAAGGTATCAGACAGGAGAGCTTCAGGATAGAGACGGCCACATTGTGTACTTACAGGTTCTGCATTTGTGAATGAACCTGCTCACCAACATTTGAGACTCAGGCTGGATGCTGTGTTCTCATCTGTGTACATTGATAGAGGAGCAAACACTGTGGGTCTCCTGCTGTTCCTGTTCCCAGCTGAGCTGACAGACTGTCAACAAGTATCCTTTCCAGTCTTTCAAGTGCCACATTTTCCCTATATTTGTACTTTTTGTTGGTTATCTTGCTGTTTATGGTGGTCCCAAGGGAATTATTCATTCCAAAGCATCATTCTGATGCTCCTGAGGGTCAGAATGCTGAGATGAGCCTTATAGAGAAAATGCATGTTGGAAATGTTCCTTCTGGGGCTGGGTATCTGAACTGATAGAGAGTTTGCCTATTCTGCACAAATTCCTGGGTTCAATCTCCATCAGAGCATAAACTGTATAAACCACTGTAACCTCAGCATTCCGGGAATGGGAGCAGAAGGATCAGGAGTGCACTATGTAACCTTCCTTGGTTACATAGACAGTTCAGTTAGCTTGGGTTACATCAGACTGTCTCAAAACATTACTCTAGGACCAGAGAGATGACTCAGTGGTTGAGAGAACTTACTGTCCTTTCAGAAGACCTGAGATCAACCTCTAGCACCTACAGGACAGCTGACAACCATCCGTAACTATAGTTCCAGATGATCTGCCGCCCTCGTCTGGCCTCTGTGAGAACTGCATGCAGATGGTACACAAACATCCATCCAAGGAGAAACACTCAAACACAAAATAAAGATTTTAAAAATCTTAAAAAACTTACAATCCAGGGGCTAGAGAGATGGCTCAGAGGTTAAGAACACTGACTATTATTCCAGAGGTCCTGAGTTCAATTCCCAACAACCACATGGTGGCTCACAATCATCTGTGATGACATCTGGTACCCTCTTCTGTATACTGTATACATAATAAATAAATCTCTTAAAAAAAACCCACAATCCTAAAAACAACTAAATTAGCAGTGAGTATTAAGTAAGAGTATTTACACACATACATAAAACAGGTGACAGAAATAGATGGGCCGACAGAAGTGCAACTGTTACTGTAGTCTTAGATAGGAAGCCTGGCCTAGGGCTTGCTCCCAAGTGGCAGTGGTGTTATAGTCATGAGGTCAGTGTTGGTAGCAGCTTTAGAGAACATGGCTGTCAGAGGCACAGCTCCACAATGTCACCCGGTGACAGCCAGAGGCATTCCTTAAGCCTTTTAAAGACTTGAACTGTAATAGAGCCAGATCCTCACCTTCAAAACTGGGAAGATTCTGAAAACAAACCAGTACAAAGCGAGCTTTGAATTTGCTAAAAGAGATTGTCATGTAAATTTTCAGCACAGCGGTTAAAAGAAAGGAAGGTGCCCCAGAGGAAAGAAGAACTTCCTCGTCTTTACAGTGGTTGTATAGAGAATTTTGATGAGTTTTGAAGCTATTGTTTTCAAACGGTTGGTAAGGAACCTAAAAGAGACCACAGGGTGGTTCCTGAGCAGAGCCTGATGGGACTCCAAATGACGAGGTCTAAATGGGATGATGCTGGAAGGGAGGGTATTTTTACTGGAAGCAGAGCTAATGGTCGAGTTTGAGATTTCCTGAAAATGACAAGGACAGGAAGGAGGCTCTACACAAAGTCTTATACATTCAGGGCTTAAGCCTGGCTTATTGCTACTTACCATAAAATAGCCACATAGAAAAGGACTATTCAGTGTGTCAGCAACCATGGTGATTTGAACCGGAATGGCCCCAAGAGTCTCATATGTTTGAGTATTTGGTTCTCAGTAGATAGAGAGGTGTGGCCCTGGGGGTGGGCATTTAGGTTTCAAAAGCTCAAGCCAGGTTTAATCTCTCTGTCTCTGTCTCTGTCTCTGTCTCTCTCTCTCTCTCTCTCTCTCTCCTTTCTGCAGGTCAGGATGTGAGCTCTCAGCATCCTGCCTGCCTGCCTGCTGCCATGCTTTCTGCCAGATTGATCATGGGCTAATCCTCTGAAACTGTAAGTAAGTAAGTCCTCGATTAAATGCTTTCTTTTTATAAGAGTTGGGGGGGGCGGGGGAGAGGTGGCTCAGCAGTTAAGAACACTGGCTGTTCTTCCAAAGGTCCTGAGTTCAATACCCAGCAACCATATGGTGGCTCACAACCATTCACAATGAGATCTGGGGCCCTCTTCTGGCCTGCGGGCAGACATACAAGCAGAACACTGTACATAATAAATAAGTAATTCTTTAAAAAAAATTTTAAAAGGTATTGCCTTGGGTACTGGATATATAGCTCATCAATTAAGAGCACTGGCTACTCTTCCAAAGGACCCAGGTTTAATGTCCAGCACCCACATGGTGGTTCATGGCAGAGGCTTCTCTCTCTCCCTCATGATCTTTCCTGTCTTTAGTAACCTCCCTCATGACTGTTGTAGGTAATGCATGAGTTCTAGGTGTCATCACAAAGGGCTGTCATCACTGGATGGTAGGGCTGATGCCATCAAATCCAGCTGAACTATTGCTTAGTGGATGAGTGATGATGAGGTCCGTCCAAGGCTGCAGCATGAGAATCTACCTGTGCATGCATGCATTCGGTGTTCACCACCTGTATAATGTGGGGGTGCTGTTAGATTTGGGAGATACTTCTGGGTGTTGGGCAGTCAGAGATCTCTGTTGTGATCTTGTTGCTAAGGGGGGCTGAGAGCATGGGTTTCAACATGACAGATGCTAAGACTGTGAACTGACAGCCACATGTGAAATGGAAGAGGTCAAAGGTGAGGCCAGGGTTGTTTCAGGCAGTCAGCAGATGTGCTGATCCTCCAAAGGAAAAGAATGTGAGAGGAATGGATTAGCCAGGGTTTTCACTGGAGTAGTCCAACAATGGCTACTTCTTGACAGAAAGGCCAAGATTCTGGGCTTGTTCTATCCAAGAGGCTGGTAGTCTCAACACTCCCAATCTGGTGCTGGAGTCCCAGAGGGTTCCGAGAGAGGTGCTGGTCTTCACTCTATGTTGGAATCACATAGAAGTTGATTCTAATACTAGCAAAGGAATTGCTCAGCGTCTGGATAGCGATGAGTGAGGGCAAAGAGTCAAATAGCAAAAGCCTTCTTCTTTCATGTTCTGGGGATGAAGCTCAGTAGTGCAGTGTTTAACTAGAATGAGTGAGAACAAAACCCAGTGTTCCATCCCCAGAGGGAGAGAGGAAGGGAGAGGGAGGGGGAGAGACGAAGATAGAAGGGGAGGGAGGGAGGGAGAGGAAGATAGAAGGGGAGGGAGGGAGGGAGAGGGAGAGAGAAAGGGGGAAGGAGAGAGAGGAAGGGAAAGAAGAAGAGATTTTTGCCTGGGCTCACCAACGCTCATGTGTTATGCTATTACCAATATAAAGACTTTAGCCTTGAGAGTGTGATGATTTGGACCATTTGCCTTTGCTCATGATGGGATCCAACTGGTCAAAAATAGGAAGCAGAAGCTCTTAAATGGAAAAAAAGAGCGACACGTGGCTGGGGTCCCTGACAGGGTAGGAACAAGCAAAAGCCACCCCACCTGTGCTGACGTTTGCCTGGAGACTTTCCCAGGGTCCAGGCAGAGCTTGGAGGGATCTTTGCTGCACCCACTGGGAGAGCCTTCTGCAGTGATGATAGCCAGGGCCTGGAAGAGCATGAGAAATCCAGACACCCACCTGCACCCACCAGGCAAGCCGAAACTCTCGGCTGGGGCAAGTAGAATTCCCATCTCACTCAGAAGGGGAGGAGACCGTGCAAATGCTCCCCGTGGCCCCGGGAAGAAGCTAGGCTTACTTCTTAGCAGGACCCAGCTGGCCTGTGTAAAGACACGTGCTGCAAAAAAAGGAATCTAGGTTTTAGAAAGCAGCTCAAATTTTAGGTCCACAAGAAGTCTGATTTCTATTTTTCCTGTTTCTGAATTCACAGCTTAGCTGCTTCCTTCCTTCCTTTTTTTCTTTCTTTTATTTTCTTTTCTTGTCTGCAAGATCTCATGTATCCCAAGTCATAGTCATTATATAGCCAAAGGTGACTTTGAACTTTGGATCGTCCATCCTCTGCCTCCCCAGTTTTGGGATTACACTGTACACCATCAAACCCAGGCCTCCTGCATGTTAGGCAAGCACTTTACCAACTGAGCCACATCCCGGTCTCTAGCTTGATTGTTTGCTAAGTACTCAGATAGACATTCTGACACCATCAGATGGAGGCATAAAGTTAGCAAATTTTTGTATTTTATTAGAGAAACTAAGAATATTAGAACTTATCAAAATAAAACATTTATATATTTACTATTTATTTATTATTTATTCACAGACAGGGCCTCTCTATGTTTCCCTAGCTGAACTAGAATTTGCTGTGTTGGCCAAACTGACCCCAGCCCTGTGGTAGTGATCTCTTGCCTCCCTTGCTCAGGGTTACAAGTATGAGCCACTGTGCCCTGCTAAAAGATTTGTAAATGACATCTATGTGCTTGTTATTGCATACATTCCCTTTTAAATATGTGCCATTTTAATGTAAAAGACACATTTTTTTAAAGTGCTAATCACAGATAGCATGAAGGAGAAAGCAAAGACGGCCTATGCTATCTACAGATAACCACTCATTCTCCGTAGCCTTTTAAAGGGCACTTTCCATGCATTACCTCATTTAGCCATCTCAGAAATGACTAAGAAGTGAGTGCATGCTATTATCTACATCCCATAAGTGAAGTTATGTGGCTGTCTGAGGACACAAGATTTAATGACCGGGAAACCAGATCTGGAGCCAGACACCCTGACTACAGAAGCATCTAGGCTCTGGCAGGCCCAGTCCCCAGGGGAACGTGCCTAGACTGTCTTCACTCAGCCCTGCCCACAGGTGCAAAGAGGCCAAGAAAGTCTTCCACTGTAAACAGCAACTTAACCCTCACAGGGTTCAGAGAAAACTGAGAAGGAAGAAAACCTTGTCACTGAGTCACTGCTGTGGTTTGAATCTGAAACGTCCCCTACAGACTTAATGTGTTGATTTTTTGGTTTCCAGCTGGTGGTACTCACTGTTTGGGAACATTCTGGAAACTTTGGGAAGTTGAGGCTTTACTGACAGAAGCAGGTGAGTGGAGAGGGCTGCAGGTGGTATATTATCCTGTCAACTATATGCCTTGCTTTCTGCTTCCTGCTCCCGATGTGTGACTAACCTATACTACACAGTCCACACTGTAAACTGAACCAATGCCCCCCACCTCCTCAACAGACTGGAACCCTTTTAAGGTCATGAGCCCAAATAAATCTTTCTGCCATAAGGTATTTCACCCAGGCATTGTGGTCACACAAAAGTACTGACGCAGTCACCTTCCTCCTTGTCCAGGTGAGACTGAGTTTCACTCTGTTCCCTGTGGGAGATGTTCAAAAGGGCTGGAGGGTAACAAACCTTGAAGGCCACTCACAACAAAGTAATTTCCAGCCTGCAGAGAGCAAGGGCCGCCACATCCTAAGAATTACACTAGGGAGACCTGGGGGTAGCTTACCAAGCACTCAGGAGGCCCTGAGCTGGATCCCCAGCACCCCTAAAATCACACTGAGATAATTTGGGTGCTGTAACAAGTTAAATGACAAGAGAAAGCTCCCGATATTTAAATGGACATTTTGAAAATCTAAAAGAACTAGAGAATCTCCAAAATTTGCTTGAAAAAAAAAAAAAACCCTTAATAGTTTTTGAACAATTCTTTGCACATCTATAGGTAATTTGGACATATCCCCATATTTCACCCCTCCCCCCCACCTCCCTTTATTCCTTTGTCCCACAGACAGTCTCACTTCTACTTTCAAATCTGCACTTTGAAGCTCTTTAAGTCACTCCGTTAGTAGTATTTAAATAGGATTTCAATCTTCATGACCTTAAAGTACAATATGGGGAATTCTGGACACCTCAGCTCCCTCCTTGGGTGTGGTTTAAAAAGAAAAGAAAAAATATTGGGTTATTTTGAGAGAGGATTTCTCTGGGTTGCCCTGGATGTCTTGAAGCTCACTCTGTAGATCAAATTGGCTTTGAACTCAGAAATCTGCCTGCCCTCTACCTGCCAAATGTTGGGATTAAAGGTATGTGTCACTACTGCCCGGCAAAGTATTTATTTTTATTATTATTATATATATATGTATGCCGTTTTGTCAGGTGCCCATGGAGGCCAGCAGAGGGCATCAGATGGGTGCTATATTAGCAAAGCACAATAAACAAGCAACCCTACACCCAGGAGTTTTACACAAGGGCTGACATTCACGTGTAAAGAGATACCTGGAGTGGACAGTCAGCACATGCCCTTTGCTGGGACAGGAAGTCTCTACACTCTTCCAGACTCCTCTACCCTCTCCTATGTGCTTACCATTGTTAACTGGGGCTTCTGGTAGGCCAAGAGCTCTCCTTATTTCCAAAGCCACTCATAACCACATAGTAACCTAACACAGTCCACCTTTATTCCCACCGTGTTAACCCTTATTCGGAACTGAGAATAAGATCTGTCAATCATAGCCACTTTCAACCTCTGGGCAGACAACGCTGTGTTTGGACTCAGGTTCTAAAGAAAAAATAAATCTCTGACTACCTAGCTTCCTGTACCAGACAGGAACGTGTCTTAAGGCCTACCACTGGCAGAAGAAAATGTCCATCCAGAAGTCTATTCGTTGCACAGATAACATGTGCTTTGGGCTAGCCTATCCCTCCTGCTTCCAACATCAGACAGGGTTTAAGATATCACAGCACCTGGGTGGTGGTGGTGCACGCCTTTTATCCCAGCACTCAGGAGGCAGAGGCAAATAGATCTCCTAGTTCAAAGTCAGCCTTGTCTACAGAGCAAGTTCTAGAACAACCAGGGCTACACAGAGAAACCCTGTCTTGAAAAAACATCAAATAATGTCACAGAGTAGAGGGCAAATGTGAGTAGAAACTAATAGCTTTCCATGGGAGGGGAGAGTGCTTGCTGCTGCTAGCCTTGCCTTGTATTCCCAACAAGTGAGACAATTTCACAGCACTTAGGTCCAACAAATGTAAGGCAGATTCTCAAGTCAGGTTAGTGGAACAAATGTCTTAGCTGCTTATTGATACACAATGCTCTCAATATGTGTGTGTGGATATTTGTTAGATAAATCCCAAAATATCAGAGGCAGCACACAGTCAAATCCTAGGCAGACAGCTCAGGAAATTCTTGATCCTTGAATACAAGGATAAACAGCTGAGGGTCAAGCACACATACCTTTAGTCCCAGCACAGGGAAAGCCAGGAGTGGCCACCAACACCCTTAATCCCTTAACTCCAGAGTCACAACTTCTTCTGTTTCTGTGAGTTCAAGGCTATATGCCTTTAATCCTAACCTGGATCGGATAGGGTATATAAGGGCTCTTAGAAACCCAGCAGAGACAGAAGCACTGGCCGAAGCAACAGACAGAAGCAACCAGGAGTGAAGCTAAGGAAGTTGCATGACAGCTGGGTGAGAATTGACTGTGGTGCTTCCTCTCTCTGATATTTCAGCCTTCCCCCAATATTTGGCTCTGAGTCTCATTTTATACAACCTGAATTTATGCAACTATATGTATGTGTGTGTGTGTGTGTGTGTGTGTACAGGAAGTAGGTTTGTTTCTCTGCCATGAGCTCACTATTGTGGAGCAGGCTGATTTTGATCTTGCAGTAAGTAATACATCTGCCTCTGCCTCACAAGGAGCACCGGTATTGACTGACCCATTGGAATTCTTGCGACACACTGGTACTTGCCATGGATGAGGGCTTTTTTCTTTGGGTTTCAGCTGCTGGTTTTAGTCTTTCTTTAGCTCTGGTTTGACAGGAGTGTTAGATAGCCAGTGTTTCTCAGCCCTCCTAATGCTACAACCCTTTAGTACAGCTCTTCATGCTGCGGTGACCTCCAACCATAAAATTACTTCATTGCTACTTCACAACTGTAATTTTGCTATTGTTACGAATCGTAATGTAAATATTTGATGTGTGGACATTATTGGGGTTGTGACTCACAGGTTGAGAATCACTGGATTAGAGGCAGCAATCTGAACTCCAATTATTCCAGGCCCCACTCCTCCCTGGATTACACCTTTCCCTTGTATTTTTTTGATACTTTCAATTCAGGCTTGGTTTAGGGTATCAGGTAAAAGTGGAGAACGTCCAAATTTTAAGCTCAAATGTACAAAGGGAATCTCGAGAATTTCAAGGAAAAGAACTTTTTAAATAAAATTAACTTTATCTTTTTTCTTCTTACTATTACTACTGTTATTATTATTACTTTTTTGAGAAAGGTAAAAGTGACATTTTTGGCTCCCAAACCCAGAGAACAGGCTTTCAAGCCCATTACCTGCTTATGTATCTGTACCTTGGGTGGTCCTGCTATGAATTTTTTAAAAGATTTATTTATTATATATACAGTATATAGAAGAGGGTACCAGATGTCATTATAGATGGTTGTGAGCCATCATGTGGTTGCTGGGAATTGAACTCAGGACCTCTGGAAGAACAGTCAGTGCTCTTAACCTCTGAGCCATCTCTCCAGCTCCACTGCTATGAATTTAATACAACTCTAGTTTTTGGAGATAAGAGCTTCAGAGACGTGACCCCTCTGAACATAATAACATTGGAGAGATCTTGTGAAGATTTTTAAGCTATTCTGCTTTAGAAAATATCACAGTTTGAAATTTTCTGCTCCATTCCTTATTTATATGCTGTCATCTTTCTTAATGGTTTTATTTAAATTCTTATTCATGTATCTATGTGAGGGTTTGCCATGTTGCAGGCGTTCACAGAGGCCAGAAGAGGATGTCAGGTCTCCTGAGTCACAGAAGTTACTGAAGCTGTCTGATGTAGGTGCTACAAACTGAATTCCAATATCTTAGTTACTGTTTTGTCGCTATGAAGAGATGCCCCACCCAAGGCAAATTATGAAGAAAGCATTTAAATGGGGCCTTGTTTGCAATTTTAGAGGGTGAGTGTATGGCCATCACGGCACGGGGTGTGGTAGCAGGCAAGGTGGTGGGGAAGTAGTTGAATATTGACATCTGATCCTTCAGAAGCAGAAGGCAGACAAAGAGAGACTGAGTCTGGCATGGCTTTTAAATCCTCAAGCCAATCCAGTAACAAACCTCCTCCTCCAAGGCCACACCTAATCCTTTCAAAATTAGTTCCCCAAACTAGGGGCCAGTTATTTAAATATATGAACCCATGAAGGCCATTCTCATTCAAACTACCACATCAGGTCTTCTGGAAAAGCAGCAAGCAATCTTAACCACTGAATCATCTCTCTAGCTCCAGATGCTAAAATTCTTAAAGTGATGCTCTCAGCAGTTAAGACTATTGCGGGTGATTAGGTATAAGAGTGAGTCATTAAAGGTTGGATTAGCGCAATGGTTCTTAACCTGTGGGTCACGACTCCTTTGGGGATTCAAACGACCCTTTCACAGGGATCACCTAAGGCCATCAGAAAACACAGATATTACATTATGCTTCATATCAGTAGCAGAATTGCAGTTATGAAGTAGCAGTGAAATAATTTTATGGTTGGGGTCACCACGGCATGAGGCACTATATTAAGAAATTTTTGGAAGGTTGGGAATCACTAGGTTAGAGCCTGCAGGAGAAGAGGGCGGAATGCTATGTCTTGTGACTATACAGCAAGATGTTGACAGTTTGTACCTAGGATGAGACCTCTTAGAGCTGCACCTTAGACTCAGGGTTCTTTTTCTAGAGCCATGAGAAACAAATTTCGGTTGTTCATAAGCCACTCAGTCTTTGGCAATTGACAATATCAGGCATAAATTATACACTATTCCAGTGTACAACTGAACGGTTTTTAGTGTGCTTGTTTTTTTGAGCATCTCTGTGATTCAAAGCACCCCACCTTTCCAGGAAGGTATTTCTCATCCATCTGTGGTATGCTGTCATTTTCCCCAACCCCAGGCCATCAAATCACTGCCCATCCCCCACCTCTGCCGAGACATTTCACAGAAGCAGAAGCTTGCAACATATGGCCTTTGGAAATTGCCTGCTTTCATTTAGTTTGGATTTGTTTATTCATGTATTTAATTTAGATGGGGTCTTAGCATGCAGCCCAGACTGATATTGAACTTAAATCTTCCAATTCAGCAGCATCTGAGTGCTGGGGTTATAGGCATAAGCTACAGTGTTCAGCTGATCATCCAACCACTTAGCATCATTTAGCTTGTTTTGCCAAAAACATGGTTGTTAGTGGTGAGGGTGAGGAAGATTCTACAAATCGAAAGAAACGTTTTGCACATCTGATCTGATGACTAAAAGTTGTTTCTTTGTTTTTTTTAAGATCTATGTTTTTATTTTATGTTTATGAGTCTTTGCCTGCATGTAAATATCGGTGTCACATGCTCACCTGGACCCTGGTGGATCCCCTGGAACTGGAGTTACAAATGGTGTGAATCACCATATGGGTGCTGGGGACTGAATCCCAATCCTTTGCAAGAGCAGTGAGTGCTCTTAACCTCTGAGCCATCTTTCTCATCCCTAAGGAGGGGTCTAATTCTTTAAGAACAAAGTAGATTCCGTATTTATGGAGTTCGACAAAAAGAAATTAAGCTGACCTGGTGGTGAAGATCATCATCCCAGCTACCCGGAAGGCTCAGGAAGAGAACTGTAATTTCAGAGCTAGACTACCCAATTTAGTGAGTCCCCATCTAAAAATTTAACAGGAAGAAGAAGTCTGGGAATGTGCCTCAGTAGAGGACTCATGTAGTATGTGAGGAGCCCTGTGTTCAATCTCCAGCATAATAAGAAGGTGTGTGTGTGGGGGGGGAGAATGAGTTAACTTGCCAGCTGCGATAGTTCAGCTGATGGAGTGCTTTTCTGGCATGCATACAGCCCTGGGTTCAAGTTCCTGTTTATAAACTGAGTATGGTGGTGCAGGTTTATAATTCCAGCCCGGGAAAGTATAGGCAGGAGAATCAGAAGTTCAAGGTCATCCTTTGTTACATAGGGGGTCAAGGTCAGTCTTATATACAGGAAACCCTGTTTAAAAAGCAAGAAAGAGGGGCTGGAGAGATGGCTCAGAGGTTAAGAGCACTGACTGTTCTTCCAGAGGTCCTGAGTTCAATTCCCAGCAAAACCACATGGTGGCTCACAACCATCTATGATGAGGTCTGGTGCCCTCTTCTGTAAAACTGTATGCATAATAAATAAATAAATCAAAAAAAAAGCAAGAAAGAAGAAATGAAGGAGAAGAAAGGTGCAGTGGTTTGAATGAGAATAAACCCCATAGACTCATTATCTATGTGTGTGTGTGTGTGTGTGTATACACACCTATATATGTGATGCTAGTATATAAAAATAATAATGCTGTGGTTGCTGAGAGACCAGCTGGGCAGTACTTACTACATAACTACAGCTAAATATTAATATATTTATATAATTGTTTGTTTGCTTATTTGGTTGGTTAGTTTTTTTAAGATAGCATTTCTCTGTGTAGCCTTGGTTTACTGAAATTGCTCTATAGACCAGGCTGGCCTTGAACTCACAGAAATCTACTTGCCTCTGTCTCCCAAATGCTGGAATTAAAGGTGTGCACCACCACTGCCAGGCAGCCACAGGCTCATGTATCTGAATGCTTAGTCACCAGGGAGTGGAGCTGTTTGGGAAGAACTAGAAGGAAGTGTGGCCTTGTTGAAAGAGGTGTGTCACTAGACGTGGATGTTGAGGTTTCAAAAGCCCGTACCATGCCCAGTGTCTGGTTCATTGCCTGCTGCCTGCTGGGACGGGATGTAGCTCTCAGCCACTTCTCCAGCACCATGCCTGTCTGCTGCCGTACTTCCTGCCAGAATGACAGTAGACCAAATCTCTGAAGCTGTAAGCAAGCCCCAACTAAATGCTTTTTTTTAATGAGTTGCCTTGGTTATGATGTCTCTTCACAGCAATAGAACAATGTGACTAAGACCGAGGGAAAATGGAGGAAAAGGGGGAGAGGGAAGGGAGAGAGAAAGGGAGGAAATTTCACACCACAGTGGATTCTCTTAACTCTGCTCTGTGCAGTCTTCACACAAAGCCTTTGTTCCTAAGCTAATAATATGAGACTTAATAGAGAAATGTCATCAAGAAGGGGGAAAAATGAGCCCTGTGGTGATGTTACACATCTTTATTCCCAGCACTGGAGAGACAGAGGCAGGTGGATTTCTGAGTTTGATGCCAGACTGGTCTACAGAGTGAATTCCAAAACAGCCAGGGCTACACAGAGAAACTCTGTCTCAAAAAAGAAGCTATGAGTGGGAGACCCCCCTGCCACTCACAGACAGACATCCATTCAGACCCATAAGCTGTTATTTCTGAGTCTAGAGCCACCCAGTGGCTTTTCCAGGCTTTCTATCTGCAGAGGCATTAGGCACTTAGGAAACCAATTTACTCTCTATTAACTGCTTTTATACATTCATTGTTGGGTGTCATAGGAGGCCTTGAGATGAGCATCACAGCAGGAAATGCATCTCCGGGTTTACCCTGGAGTTTTCCAACATGGCATGTGCATGTGTGCGTGCGTGCATGTGTGTGTGTGTGTGTGTCTGTCTGTCTGTCTGTCTGTCTGTCTCTGTGTGTAGAGCCTAGAGATCACCGTCAGGTGTCTTCCATGGTCCTTGCTCACCTTCCAGGTCCCCTCACTGAACCTGGAGCTTACCAGTTTAGCTAGACTGGCTAGACAGCAAGCTTCAGGGCTCTTCCCACCCCGCCCCTGCCCTCAGTGCACGGCTTACAAACACACTACCATGCTCAGCTTGTTATATGGAGTCTGGGGTTTCAGGTCCTCATGTTTGCACAGCAAGCACTTGTCCAGCTAAGTGGTCTCCTCACGCTTCATCCGATGCTATGATAGCTGGTTCCCATAGCGCAGATGGAAGACTCCTCAGCTTTTGGTCCGCGGCTGTTCAAGCAGGCTTTTGTTTTCAGGATTCAAAGGCATTTTTCATATTTGAAAGGGCTAAAGTCAAAAGAAAGTTCAAATTTTCCTAAAGTCAGGGTTGGAATTTTATCTTCCTCACTAAATTCCTACTGACACCATCATCTATTTCTTCAACATGAAACAGCATTTGGAGACAGGTTCTTTCCAGAAGTTATCAAGGTGAAGAAAGACCGGTGTCCCTCTCTAAAAGGGAACTTGGACATTGCAGAAGGAAGACCCTGTGTAAACACTGAGAAAGCTGCCAGTAAGCATCACCATGGAAACATACCTCCTGTCTATGGCTGTGAGGGTGTTTCCAGAAAAGCTTGCTGAAGAAGACCCACTCTGAATGTAGGCCACACCCTGCCTTGGAGTCCCCAAATGAATAAAAGGAGAGAGTGAGCTGAGCACCAGTGTTCATCTCTCTCTGCTTCCTGACTAAAGACTCAATGGGACCAGATAGATGTCTCATGGCCCTGCCGCCATGATAGGTCACATAGCCGGGATCCATGAGCTAAAACAAACTTTTTTCCTTTACACTGTTTCTCAGTAAGAATTTGGTCACAGTAATAGGAAAAATAACTATCATCAGGACTCTACCCCAGCCTATGGCTGGAATGGGGGTAGGGCCGGCTATATTTTCACAGTGTGATCTATTCAAGCGGAGCCAGCCTAGAGATGGCTGCCTTCCACCCTTATGTGCTACAGGAAGTGGCCACTTTGGTCAGGAGAAAGACAGAGCCGCCTTCAAGGGTGGGCTGGCAGGCACCGCCATCTGTGTAAAGGCAGTGGATAGAGAGAACTGTGTTTGCAGTACACCTCGCCTGCTGCTCCAGTTCTCAGGTTTTCTTCAGGAGAAGCTTGTTGACGTGGCATCTTGGACTCTGTGTGCCTCACAGGAACAGAGGCTGGTGTAGGGAGGGGAAGAAGTGTCAGTGGGCAAGTGCCAGGATATTTTTCTTGTCTGCCTGGCCTGAGGCAAAACACCCAGCTTCTCCAGTCAGTGTTGCTGAAAGAGGGCTCTGTGCATCTTCTGGCTGATGTGATTAAGGCTGCTCTTTGAGAAGCCGGAAGGAGCTCTGACTGATGACTGCTGTCTTTGAGTGCTTGCTACAGGAAAACCCAGGGCTTTGATTCTGAAACATTTGCACAGGTGTGGTCCTCTGGGATGCTACATGTTTTCTCCTCTGTATAGTTCATGATTTTGGACTTATGTCTCTTTTCTATTTTTTCTTTTCCTAGCTCCTACCTCCCGCCATCCATTTCTATCTGGGCAGCTTTAATATTCCAGAGAACCAAGACACCACCCTGCTGGGCTTCCTGCTGCACTGCCTTTTAACTCCCATCTGTCTAGAGGAGGGGTCCCCTAAAGCAGCTTAAACATGTTTTAAAAAAGTTCCCCTTTCTCTCCGCCTTTCCCAGATGTTCCTTCCTCTGGCTATGGTAGAGCTCTCCCATATATATATTATACATATATAAATATGTATATTATATATGTATAATATATATATATTAAAGTGTCTCCTCCACATACCTAGGAGCCATCATATTCTTTTCTTTTTATTATTTTTTCTTTTCTTCTAGTGCTGAAACCCAGAACCAGTTATGTTCTTTTTCCTTTTTATTTTTTGTTTTTTCATTCAACTAGGTTAGTTGTAGGGATGGGCAGTTGATGGCTTTCAAAAAAGCTAAAAATAGCTTGATTCTTTGGCTCTGGTTGGAAACATCTTAATCCCTGAAATCTGTAAGTCCAAACATTTGGCTGTAGAAAATCTTTGACAGGAGTGCAACTCTTTTTCCCTCCCCCTTCCCTCCCTCCTTTTTTCCTGAGAGCTTCAGTTCGTACACTATCAACTGAGCTGTATTCCCACCCAATTGCTCTCTTCTGATCCAGGGCATCTGCTTCTGAAAAGGCCTATTTTCAAGTATTTCCTGAACCACTCTTAGGTGCCTGAGCAATCTCTCCTAGAACCAGACAAAGGGCCAGCTATGGACCAAAAGCTCCCAGGAATGGTCTACCACAAGCTTTTGGAGAAATGGCTGTGCACTCCACAGGACTCCAGGAGGAACCTGGGAGGGAAAGGATTGGCCCGACACTGTGCTGAGAAGAAAGACTACAGCTGAACATGTTATCTTCATTCCTGCAGAAGCCCAGCCAGCTTCTTGGTAACGTCCTACTTCCGTGAATCCTTCCTGGACACACCTTCACATCTGTGCCTACACAACAGCTCAGCTTCCTCTGCTGTTGGCTTAGGGAGGCCTGCCTTTCCCTGGAGATCGGTCAGTGGGTGAAGACACTTGAAACCCAGCAAGACTCCACATGCTGGAAGGAAACGCACCAACCCCTGAAAGCCCTCCTGTGACTGCCATATATTTGCAGTGGCAGGTGTGCCCTAGTCCAAACAAATAAGTAAACACCAACCTTTGTCTCTGCCTCCCAGCAGTTAGTGGTCTTATCCAATAGGAATAGGCCTGTAGGGAGTCCAGAAGCCATCAGCATCTGGGTGGAAAGGAGCCTCAGGCAAGGAAAGACCTTGGACAGTGCAAACCTGCCCACACTGGTAAGGGAGAGATTTGGAGATAAATCTGTATATGGAATTTTTCCAGGATGAAGATTTTCATATACAGAAGCTGTATATTACCCACAGATGCAGGAGAGTGAGGCTAGCTTCCCACCCATTTCTTCTCTCTAGGAACTGAAAGTAACCCTTGTGATTGATATCCAGGCACTCTGCTAGACAGCTCAGCGGTTTGTTAGTCCTGAGAGATTAGTACTGCAAAATCCCACACAGTAAGGAGCAGACAAGGTAAGATCTGTCGCTCAGGGTACGTTCTGAGCAACAGTCTTGTCAAGCTCCAAGTCACCTTCACAAATGACTAGGGCGGATCCCTGGCCTTTTGGCAGCTAGTCAGATGGAGGAAATCCTTGCTTTTCCTTCTGTAGGGTGGTTGACCTTTGTGTTGGTCTGGGTCAGTGAGGTTGGCTTGCAGCCTAGAGTTTGAACAAGTGCTCGTGGGTGCCCCCTGCTGGGGTCTCAGGAGGATGCTGTGCTCACAGCACAGATTCATAGCTCAGGGCCCTGAGATGCTTAGTCAAGGCCTTCCTCCTAACATTATAAGAGAAGCACTAAGATGTCCATGTCTCCCTTGGTCATTTAGAATGGAAAAAGGGAGCCAGATTCTCAGGTAAAAGGGCCATTCAAACAAACACACCCAGATCCTGAAACCAGAGCCAGTGAAAGAAACATACTTTGGCCCTAAAACCAGAGCCAAAGAATCATACTCTGCCCCTGACCAATTTAGCATGAAACCAACCAGTCCCTGAGCACAAAATCCAGTCAATAGCTGACTTTGTCCAAGATCAGGGATTAAAATTCGACCAGTTCCCATCCTGAAAATCTTCATCTTGGAAAAATTCCATCCCTAAGAAGCCCTATACAAGCCCTGTTGAGTTGGGAGCTGCCTTTCCCCTCACTATCAGAGACAGCCACCTTCCTGGATTCTTCCCTCCTAATAAATCTCTTGAACGAAGTTTGAGTGAGACCTTCTTCCCCCAGACTAGAGCAGCCCGAAACAGAGAGGAGAGTTGTTACATTCTGGGAGACCTGAGCAGACTGGAAACAACTTTGCTGCGGAAACCTTTCCTGCCAGAGCCGACTTGTTAAATTGGGAAAATCTTCCCTTGGAGCAGGGCTGTAAGCTACTACACTTATGATGACTTTGTAGTATTCCCTGGCTCCCAACTGCCAGGATCCCTTTCCATCTGAGCTACAATGCTTACACAGGTGGTGGCAATGCATACCTTTAATCCCAGCACTGGTGGAGGCAGGTGGATCTCGTGAGTTCAAGGCCAGCTTGGTCTACGGAGGGAGTTCCAGGATGGCCAGGGCAACACTGAGAAATCCTACTCCACCAAAAAGCAAAACAAACGCATGAAAGGGGGTTATACTAGAATGCCAAAACGATTTCATGTAATCTAAGTGTGTGCAGCAATGGAGGGAGTCAGACATGGTGGTGTAGTATAAGCAGCAGGCAGAGGGCGTTGGAGGGCAGGCCAGAACTGCCGATTGAATCCTGGCTTCCCTGTAGCTCTGCGAACCCACAAGTTATTTCAGTATTGCTTGGATTTCATCAGTATTGCCCTCTTCCCCTCATATGGAAAACAGCACCAGGGACCCTTCATTTATAGTTCTGAAAATGATCACCTGTAACATTCAGGAATGACAACGTCAGACAGTTGTCTCTACCAATTCCCTGGAACTGAAGTTACAGGCAGTTGTGAGTCACCTGACATGGGTGCTGGGAACCAAACTCAGGTCCTCTACAAAGGCAGTGAGCGCTTAACCGCTGAACCACCTCCCCAGACCCAGACCCAAAAGGGAATTTTTTTCTTTTTAAAAAAAAGATTTATTTATTTATTATGTATACAGTGTATAGAAGAGGGTACCAGATGTCATCAGAGGCGGTTGTAAGCCACCATGTAGTTGCTGAAAATTGAGCTCAGGAGCTCTGGAGGAACAGTCAGTGCTCTTGACCTCTGAGCCATCTCTCCAGCCCTCTTTTCTTTTTCAATGTGACTCTTAAAAGATAAAGAGGCTACAATGAGGCTTGGCGGTAGAGATTTTGATTAGTGTGCAGAGAGTCCTGGGTTCCTTGCTTGGGGGAGGGAAATTTAGGTCACACTGTCTATGTTAACAGGTGGGCGTTTCCAAAGAGCTCAAACAGAGTGCCTAAATATCCGGTGACCTCCCAGACAGAGGTCCTTAAGTGAGCCCTCTTATAGAACAATTTCTGGACAATGTCTTTGTGGTGGTTTGAATGAGAATATCCCTGTAAGTTCATATGTTTAAATACTCAGTTCCTAGTTAGTAGAACCGTTTGGGAAGGGTTAGGAGGTGTAAACTTGCTAAAGACTGTGCATCATTAGGGTGAGCTTTGAGGCTTCAAAGGTCCACACGATTCTTAATTAGTGCTTTCTCTGCCTCTTGCTAGTGAATCAGATATGAACTCTGACTTACTGGCCCCAGTACCGTGTTTGCCCACCTGCTGCCATGCTTCCCACCATGACGGTCATGAACTCTAACCCTCTGAAGCTGTGAGCCCCAGTGAAACATTTTCTTCTCTAAGTTGCCTTGGTCATGATGTCTGTTCATAGCAATAGAAAAGTAACCAAGACAGTAAATTTTTTAGTATGTGATTATTAATTTATCTTACTTATTTTGTGTGTGCATGCATGTGTATGTGTGGGTGTATATGCACATGCATGCAGAAGGCAGAGGTCAAGCTCAGATGTCATCTCATAAGCTCTTCACCTTGGGTTTTGAGACAGGGTCTTTCAGTAGGACCTGGGACTTGCCGATTCCATTAGACTGGATGGCCAGTGAGTCCCAGGGATTCTCCTGTCTGTTGCCACAGTGCTGGGATTATGAGTGCACACTACCATGTCCAGGTTTTTGCATCAGTGTTCGGGATTGAATTCAGGTCCTTATGCCTTTACGGCAACTTTACCAGCTGAGTCATCTCCCAGCCCTGTATGTTTATTCCATGTGCTCCTGGAGACTAAAACCAAGGTTCCAACTATGTGGACAAGCACTTTCTAAGGACACTGCTTTGCTGATACCTCACTGGTCCTCTGCCTCATCCTGGAAGTTAACTGTTGCATAAATAAAGTTGCTAAAAGTATTACATGATTTCCTTTACTTCTGTCCCATTGGAACCTCCTAAGTGGGTCATCTGACTCCCAGATCTAGGGGAAATGGCATGCCAGGACAACAGCACTGGCAGACATTTTATACTGGAAAGCCATCTTAGAAGACATAAAGCATAAAAGAAGGGGGAAAAAACCACTCACCAAACCTGCTGCCTGCTCCTGGATTCTCTTCCAGGACAGTCTCAGCCAGTCCTGCTAACTGCTCCATATGTGACACTGCTGACCCTTCTGCAGCCTGGGTCCTGAGGTCCCATTGTATCAGAAATTCCCACGGGATGTTGGGCAGGGGGGAATAGAACCTGGGGGCAGACATGATGCTAGGTTGAAGGTGTCTAACCTTCTTCAGCATGTTGATAGATGCCCAGATGGAAAATGATCTTTAAAAACCCAAATTTCTTTGGAAAGGCAGTGGAGACACTCTGGTGGTGTGTGTGCTGCTCAGTATGCTGGACTCTGGGTGTGTCTGTATTACTATATATGAGTAAAGAGAAGTATGAATGTGTATGTGAACATGTGTGAAGGTGTATGTGCTAGTATGTATGTGTGTGCACATGTGTTTGTACAAGTGCTTGTGTGCATGCACATTTGTGTGTTTAGATGCACATATGTTCTTGCATGAGAGCTTTGTGCTTGTACATGTGTTGAGTATACATGCATATGTGTGTTTGTGTACTATGGGGTGTGTGAGTGTATACATTGGTGTACATGTATGCTTATGTGCGTGTATGTGTATGACTGTGTGCTCTTGTGTGTGCACAGCTATGGAAACATATGTGTCATGTTGTACATGCTGGTGCTAAGGGGACAGGACTGCCTGGAGGAGTTGCTTCTCTCCTTCAGCCTTGCTGGTCCTAGGGATTTCACTCAGGTCATCAAGTGCAAGAGCCCTACAGGCTGAACCATCTCCCACAGCCAGCCTGCCTTCCTTCTTCTTCCTTCCTTCCTTCCTTTCCCCCTCCCTCCCTCCTTCCTTCCTTCATTTCTCTTTTGGTTTTTAAAGACAAGGTTTCTCTGTGTAACAGCCCTGGCTGTCCTGGAACCTGATTTGTAGAACAGGATGGTCTTGAACACACAGAGATCCATCTGCCTCTGTCTCTTCAGTGCTGGGATTAAAGGCATATGCCACCACACCTGGCTCAGCTTTTCTTTTGACCTTAGTGAGTGGCTCTTCAGAATTTCTCTTTTTCTGTGGATGTGGTTCAGAATGGTTTCTGTGATGGTATGGTGTTGGTGAAAGTAATTCCCAAAGGAGCAGTCACAGCAAGATGTGAGAGCACCAAGCTGGGGGGGGGGGGTACACCGTGGAGGTCATGTGTGTTCTTTTTAAGCTAAATGCAGAGGTTCCTTTAGCTTCTCATCTCCGTGTAAGGACTACGTCCCCTGGGTATCATGCCAGGCAGAAAACGGGAGTGGCCTGTCAATCAAGGAGAGCTTGGCTGCATATCCAGCCCCTGACTGGGGAAGCACACTTGGCCTCCCTGGTGACATCGAGGCTGCAATTTGTCTTCCTGTCAGGAAGGTTCAGGCTCAGCTATAAATAGAACCCAGCCTCAGACAGCAGCTTCATAATGAGGTCATTCCCCAGTCAGCAACATTTCTACTCTTGGATGGAGGCTGTGCTGTTTTCCATCCAGATTTGCTCCTTTTGTGATGATGGAGTGACTAGACTGACACACAGCAGACACCTCACAACGGCCCACATCGCCTTCCTTGCCTTGGCCTGCCGTCTCTGTCTATCTCCATCTGTCTGTGCATTATCTCTTTATCTTTGTCTTCGTTGCCTCTGTCTTTGCCTCTCTGTGTATTTCTTTCTGTTTTTATGACATTGGGAATGGAGCTCTCCCTGTGCAACCTTGTGTAGTGGTGAACTATGCCCGTCCCATTCTGTGTCTCTCTGTGTGTATCTTTGTCTCTGACTCTCTGTGTGTCTCTGTGTCAATCTCTTTGTATTTGTATCTGTGCCATTTCTCTTTGTCTCTATTTTTTACACACACACTCTCTCTCTCTCTTTTTGTGCTTCTGTCTCATGGTCTGTCTGTCTCTCTGTCCCTGTCTGTTTCTATCTGCCCCCCTCCTTATCTGCCTCTTCTTTCTGATATCATTTGTATATTTGCTGAGACTTGTGAAGATTTCCATCACATGTTAGATCACAGATAGGGGCCATGCCTCACATTACTGAACGTCTCCTCTGGAGCCCGGCTCGTAGCTGGCTTTCTTAGGGCTTCTGACAGTTCTCCTGCATATGGGTCAGGAAGAAGGATTGTGACAAGAGCAGGGATCTACACACACAGCCTAGGAAG
>PVIH01010111.1:36268-77778 GCA_004025045.1 Sigmodon hispidus
ACACACACACACACAGACACACACACACAGACACACACACAGAGACATACACACACAGAGACATGCACACAGACACACACACAGACACACACACACAAATACACACAGACACACACAGACACACACACACACACACACACTGTTCCAGCTCCACGATGCATTTCCAAGGCTCATGGGAGCAGAGCAGACCCTGGTAGGTCTCAGTCGGTGTGACCCTTGTGGTGCTGAGGAGGCTCCTCCAGCCTCGTTCTCAACGCCTATCTCTTTGGTCTTTGCCAGCTCTACATTGTTTTGACTTCTGTAGTCAAGTAGTAAGGTCTGAAATTAGAAAATGTGAGAACCAAGCTGTTCTTTTTCATGGATTGTTTTGACTGTTTAGAATTTCTTGAGATTTCATATGAATTTTAGATTATTTCTATTTATGTAAAAATACTATTGGGTAGAGGCAGCCTGGAGAGATGACTCAGTGGTTAAGAGTACTTGCTGCTCTTTAGACAACTGGAGTTCCGTTCCCAGTACCAACACTGGGCAGCTTCCAGCAGCCTGGAACTCCAGTTTCAGGACATCCAGCACCCTCTTCTGGCCTCCAATGGCACTGCTCTCTCTGTCTCTCTGTCTCTCTGTCTCTGTCTGTCTGTCTCTCTCTCCCCTCTCTCCCTCTTCCTCCCTCCCTCCATTCCTCTCCCCCCCTCTTCAAACAAACAAATAAATAAATGCAAAATCAGGGTTTTAAAAAGAAATGTAACTGTTGTATGTTAGTTTTGTATCTTGCAATTTTGCTTAATTTGTTTATTGGTTTTTAAATGTGTTTTTAGTATAGTCTTTGGGTTTTGTTTTGTTGTGTGTTTTTGCATAAAATTGTATATTTCCTTTGAGCAAAGAAAATCCTCACTTGATCCTTTGCTGAGACATGGAGGGAGCAGTTGGCCCATCCGAAGAGCCACGGTCAGCAGTGCTGTTCACCGCTCTTCTTATACAGTCACCCAGAGCTCCAGAGGCTCTGGCTTGCTCCGTGTCCTCCACCCAATGCCAAGGTTGAAAGCCCTCGCCCAAGATGTAAACATAGATTTATGTCAGTGCTGTATGGCCAGTTCTGACTTTGCTCAAACAACCTTGAACAGGAACACAGAATGCAGACCTGTGGTAAAACCTTATAGGTTTGTCACTAGTGAAAACCAAAGAAAAGGATGAGTGGAATGTTCTGATGTTGAGATACAGGGGTAAACTGAGTGGGCTCCACAGGGCTGATCTTATCTCTGCTGGGCACTGGCTTGAAGACTCTGCTTTGCCTGGCTCCTGACCCAGAGGTACATTATGCATTTCTGGAAGGCTTGGGCACTTCTAGCCTTGGCTCTTCCCAAGCTCACCCTAACCTGTTCTTTGTGCTGACCAACTGCTGGGGTCAGTGTGCAGTTTCAAGCAAAGCCCTGGGGCAGCACTTTCCTCCTGACTTATCCACAGGAGCCCCATGTTTACATAGTCATAGTGCCAAGGACCTGCTCCTGTCCACATGTGGCCTGAAACCATGCCCCAACATGCAACGTGCTCTCTGCTCTTCAAAAGGCACTTTCTTGTCAGGACACAAACCACAGGCAAGTAAATATTAGAAAGCCAGAACAGTGGACTGTGAAAAGACCCCAAGGAAAAGTATGTGCATCTGTTGTTTTTCTAGTTACTATAACAAAATACCTGATTAGAGCGACTGGAGAAGGGAGTGATTCCAGGTCAGGTCCTCGCAGTGAGGAAGGAACGGCGGCCAGAGCTTGGGGCAGCTGGTCACGTGGCACCGGCTGTCAGGCAACAGAGACTGAGTGCTGGTGACCAGTTTGCTTTCTCCTTTGTATTTAGCCTGAGCTGAAGCCTGTGAGATAGTGTTCCCACCTGCTTGTTG
This sequence comes from Sigmodon hispidus, assembly GCA_004025045.1. Lineage (NCBI taxonomy): Eukaryota > Metazoa > Chordata > Mammalia > Rodentia > Cricetidae > Sigmodon > Sigmodon hispidus. Next base: position 38,160 of record PVIH01010111.1, read on the forward strand.
GTCTTCCCTCCTAAGCTGGACATTCTTAGACGGTCCAGGTATATGTCTTCTAGGTGTTCTCAAATCCAGGCAGGATGACAGAGCAAAGTAACCATCACAGTATAAAACAGAGAAACAGGGTGATAGGTGCTCAGGGCAGGCTGCTGCCCACCGGCTGACATGTGCATTGTGGTGGCAGCTGCAATGCACTCAGGGAATTGTTGAGCAGAGGGACGTCAAGTATCACAACAGGTACAGAAAGGGCTTGGAGCATCCCTGGTGGCTAGTGATGCTGGAGGTGATGCAGAAGGGGAGGTGGAATCAGTAAGGACTAAAGGACCTGTGGCTCCTGGCAGTTATGACAAGAAAAGAGTCTGTCTGTGGTCAGTATAGACCCAGATCCAGGGCAATGTTGCAGTGTCTAGGAGAACCCACTATGCATAGGGCTCACCAAAGTGCTGGTTTAGGTGCCCACTGATATTCTGGACATAACCCCTCAAGTGAGAAATAATGTATATCAAAATATCATGTTGTATATCATGAATACATACCATCTGTCAGTTTATAAAAAGCAATTTAAAATTATTTAGGGCTGGTGAGATGGCTCAGAGTGTAAAGGTGCATGCCACCAGCCTGACAATCTGAGTTAGATCCCTAGGACCCCAAAGTGGAAGGAGAGAAAGAGTTCCCTCAAATTGTTTTCTGACTTTCACACATGTGCTGTAGTACACACACACACACACACACACACACACACATGTACACATGCAACACACGCATATGCATATGTACATGCACACACACATGCACACACACACTATACTGATTGACCCTGGGGACTGAAGACAGATAACCCATCCCCAGAGATCTCTTCAGGTAGGCATGCTCTGCCAGGAAAGGGCTCCTTGGTGCCCCTCTTGCATCTGTAAGAGACTCATACCTTTGCCCCCGAATCAAAGGTAAGTGATGACAGGTGAGGATGGAGGAGGATGGAAGTTCCCCCTTTAAGAGGAACCTCTCTTGGCTTCTTCACTGTTACCCTCTTTCCTGATTCTCATTTCCTTTGTTAGGGTCAGAAATCTAGAGGTACCCGCCCCCCCCCCCCAGCTCACCAGCTCTATGCTTTGGAAACTGTCCCTGCCCTGCTGACTCTGCTCCTCCCACATCCTGTAGATCAGCTGTCGGCATGTGTGAGATGTCTAGCGTGTGTCTGGCACAAGGTTGCCTTTCAAACTACGCTGGCCTGGTGCCTCCTCATCCTGTGCCAACATATAGCACAAAGCCTCAAGATCCCATGATAACAAGAGATTCAGGTTCTCCAAGATGCTCCCAAATTTAAATAACTTTATCCTTTTCAAAAGAGCAACAATTTAAATGTGTGATTATGACACCTAATGTTTAAGTGTTAACCAGCTCTTGTGTCGGGCAGGGCCAAAGAACCCCAGGCCTCACCTCCTGGATATGTCTACTCCATCCCTGTTTTATAATTTTGTTCTGTTCTGTTTATGTGGTTCTAGAGGGAGGAGACCCACAGGCTAGGCAATGCTCTATTGCTGAGTTACATCACAGGACTTTGAATTTTGCAGGCTGGATCTTGCTGTGTAGAACCAGCAACATAGCTCATGGTATAAGGTACTTGAGCTGGACAGCAGTGGCCATGGTGTCTTGTCACAGTAATAGTGACCCTGATTATGTTTGGGCCAGGCCTTTAATCTCAGCACTTTGTAGGTGGAGGCAAGTAGACCTCTGTCAGTTAGAGGCCAATCTGGTCTACAGAGTGAGTTTTAGGCCAGCTAGAGATACATAGAGAGACCCTGTCTCAACAAAATAAAAACTGAGTTGGAAGCTGGAGAGATGTCTTGGTGGTTAAGAGTGCACACTGCTATTGCAGAGGACCTGAGTTTGTTTCCTAGCACCCACAATAGCTTACAACTGCCTGTACCTCTAGCTCCAGGCTTCCATGGGTGTCTGAACTCACATGCATATACTCACACGTAGCCACATAATGAAAAATAAAACAGATATTAAAGCAAAACTGAACTGGAAATGTATGCCCTCACTTCTACGTTGGGGGTACATTCGTATAAAATTGGTATCACTTAAGCTTTTGGTGTGACTACAGGGTCTTTATAATTAACTATGACTTGATTTTTAAAAATACATAGAGACTGTCTCCTTTTCCTCCCAAGTTTGCTTTATTTATCTGTGTCTTTTAAGAAATATTTCCCTCTGGTATAAAATTGTTCTTTCACTATTATTTTTGAGATAGGGCTATCATAGCTTAGGCTGGTCTTGAACTCACTATGTAATGACCTTAAACTTCCTGATTCTTCTGTCTCCACTTCTCAGAGCATTGGAATTATGGGTGTGTACCACCAAGTCCAGTTTAAAGCACTGCAGTGGCTCAATCCCCGAGCTTCCTTCCTGCTAGGTGAGCATTCTTATCAGCGAACTCTGTTCATAGCCCTGCCTCCTCCTCCTCCTCCTCCTCCTCTTGATCTGAGAGTTCTGTATCAGCCTCTTTCACAAACACATCTGACATATAACAGGTACACACCCAACTCCAAAGATGGGGTGATGTGAAATCAGAGGTGTGGGTCATGCTGTCTGTGCTCAGGATCACTCATAGCTGAACAGACACTTACTCCCCTCCTTTGTGAAGCAGAATAGTCAAAATCTACTACTGTGTGGCTGTTATAATTAAATAGTGGAAGATCTTGGTTAGACATGAACTTACATCACACACTTGGGGAAAAAGAACTGTATGCGCACACACGTGTGTACACAGTATGTGTGTGGGTGTCTGTGCAGGCGCACGTGTGGAGGTCAGGTATTAATAGTAGGTGTCTTCTGTCTCTCTCCATCTTATGTTCTGAGAAAGTCTCTCAGTGAATCTGGAGCTCACGGACTTGATTAGACTGGCTGGCAGGCAGGACCCAAGGATGCACCTATCTCTCTGCCTCTGCCTCCCCAGCACTTGGATTATAAACACATATGACCATTGTCCCTGGGTACCAAGAATCTAACTCAGGCCCTCATGCCTGTGGAGGAAGTACTTAGCCTTTCTCCCATTTCTCCAGTGCCACACAACTTTTTTTTTTTTTTTTAAACAGTGTCTTTCAATGGATTTAGCTCTTAACATCTAAATTCTACTGTGTGGTGGTCAACTAAATGATTTCTGGGTCTGTGCCAGGCAAATCTCCCCCTCCTCGGGCAATGTTTCCATCTGTGGGATTTTCCTTTGTGACAGTGTGTGTCTGTGTGTGTGGGCCCAGACTGTTACCTTCACACACAGGCATCTGTGGAGACCACTGCTTTCCAGCTTGGCTTCTCATCATGTGATTCTCATAGATTCCCAATAGAAAGCCACATTTGGCTTGTCAACTTTCTGGGCTTTGTCAGAACTGCACAAAAAGACATTCTGGGTTTTCTGGGGTATGTGTTGGGAGCATGTGGACCCAGCGAGGCACCGTGGCCTGCCTGCCTGCCTGCCTGGATCCGGTTTGTAGTACTTTGGCCTCTTCTCAGAGCCAGTCTGTGACTCCATAGGTTACACCCTGGCATAGAAGCCTAGACCTTCTGATCAGTCTGTGGAGTGAACAAGAGCAAGGGGATAGGAGTATTTTCATATTTTGCATTATAAAGACACATATATTTCATATAGTAAAAAGGAATCATTGCTCAATGTTATTAATGCTTGGTTTGTTCGGAGTTAACCCCTCCCAGCTCAGATGTTACTGGAGAGGTACAAAGATGACATCAGCAGAAGTTAACTTGACCCCACATTTCAAGAAGTAACGCATGCACTCACACATCCATAATGAGAGAAGAGGGAAGAGATAATGAGAGAAATATGAATATCATACGTCTCAGAAACATGGCTGACCAAAGGGTCAAGACTGAGCTCTGGAGTGACTGACGCTTTTGTGTCTCCAACATCCTGTTCTCCTTAGATAATCTGCTGGCTGGAGATGAGATTTAAGACAGTTAGGCTATGAATCTTTGCCCTCCCAGATTGCAGCACTCTGAATAAAGCTGAATGAGATTCAGTCCCTGTCTCTGCTCATTGGCTTCTGAAGAGACAGGTGCCACCAACTGAATCCCAGTTTTAAAGGTGCTTCCATCCCATTTCCCTTCCCAAGGTACATGTGAGGAGGATGCTTTCCTGGTAACACACAATGTCTCAGCTGTCTAGCTCTCCTCCTGTCTGATTCCTTTTCTGCCAAGGAAGTGTTGTTTGGTTGGGTTTTCTTTTTTGTTGTTAAAAAACAGAGTCTGGGGGCTGGAGAGATGGCTCAGCGGTTAAGAGCACCGTCTGCTCTTCCAGAGGACCCGGGTTCGACTCCCAGCACCCACATGGCAGCTAACAACTGTCTGTAGTTCCAGTTCCAGGCAAACACCAAGGCAAATAAATAAATAAATAAAATTAAATAAATAAATAAAAAAGTTAAAAAAAAAAAACAAAACAGAGTCTGACAGATCTCAGTCTCCCAAGCTATCGCTCATGATGCAGGCTGCAGGTACTGAGTGATTTTGAATGTTGACTTACTCAAACTTTAGGTTTTATGAAGACTATTTTTTCTAAAACATTGTGTACCTCATAAATTTGGAGACCATACTAGAGAGTCAGAAGCCAAGACTCAGTTTCTTCTTTCTCTTTGCTTTCATTGAGAAGCATTCTTTTATAATTGGCACTGAAAGTAAATAGAGGAAAGGTAAAGAGAAATTGTTGAGAATTTAACATTATTGAGATTAATGAATAAAATTATTGCTCTGTTTCATGTATATAAAGTATAAACAAGTAGTAGCTGGTCATAATTTCCTTATGTAGCATTCCTCTATCAAATGTTTTATGAATCAATGCACACAGCCCTTGATTTCTAGATAGTACACTTGCTTTAAAAACTGTCTTCTCTGTAGTTATGTTTTTTGTTGTTTTATTATTAATTAATTAATTAAATTTGAGAAAGAATTTCATGTAGCCCAAGCTGGCTTAGAACTCAATATGTAGCTAAGGATGATCTTGAACTCCTGAAACTCTATCTCCACTTTTCAAGTTCTGATTTTACAGATAATGTGTGACCACACTAGCCTGTTTCTTTTCTTTCTTTTTAAATCTTTTTTTCAGGACCATCGAGTTGGCCATATGGCTGAGGTGGAAAAAGTCTATAACTGAGCCTGGAGCCTTGAGTTCAACCCCTGGGCCCCATATGGTAAAAGAGAACCATCTCTCACAGATTGTGACCTCTGCATGTGCACATCCCCTCCCGTGCACACAAAATAAACAAAATGTAATAATACTAATAAAATCTCCATCTCCATTCTCAGAAAGTCCATCATCTCTGCTGTTTTTATCTCTTAGTGGGATATCTACAAGAGACACCGAACATTTCCTGAGCTAAAACTGTCTTTTCTTCACTTCCTGACATGTTGGCCAGCCAGCTGGCCGAATTTCCTTCTCATTCAACAGGGTGGGTGGCTCACTTCTCTCTGAACTGGATTGCAGCTGATGCTCCAGTCAAAAATCTACATAACACTTTATTCATAAATGCTGTTGAAATTAAGCCATTCGGCAGTTCTCATCACATTGGGGACAGAACTGGGGTGGAGAATTAAAAGGTGATTCCTTGCCTCCACAGAGCACTCAAGTCTCCAGTTCCTAAATCATTTGTTGAACTGTCCTACTCTTGACATATATGCTTGTTATTATTTCTATTTTATAGCTGATGAAGTCGGCTCAACATCCTGCTCAACTTTTCCTCACCATTGAGTAGGGGCAGAGTTCCAGTGGTCCAGCTCCCAAGCCCTCTGTCCCCACCTCCATGTTCCCTCCAGACCTGGGATGGAGATGTTGGCTGTCAGACTATCAGTAAAGGCTGGGGCTCCTTGGGCGAAATTAGGCAAATGTGGTTGTCATTGAAAACCTATTATTCCTGTGCTGGAATGTGAGGACTTCCTGTCATGAAGTGTGGTAGTTTAAATGTAATTGGTCCCCATAAGCTCATAAGTAGTGGCACTATTAGGAGGTGTGGCTTTGTTGGAATGGGTGTGGCCTTATTGGAGGAAATGTGTCACTGTGGGGGTGAGCTTTGAGGTTTCCTATGCTCAAGATATCATTCAGTGTCACAGAATATTTTCTGCTGCCTGAACGATGTAGGACTCTTAGCTACCTCTTCAGCGTCATGTCTGCCTGAATGCTGCCATGTCCTACCATGATGATAATGAACTGAACCTCTGAACTGCAGGCGAGCCACCATAATTAAATGTTTTCCTTTATAAATATTGCTGTGGTCATGGTGTGTCTTCACAGCAATAGAACACTAAGAAAATTTGCTGTTGGCTAGTAGATTGTATGGTGACAGGATCCTTCGATGTCCTCAGAACTCATGTACATAGGTGGCATAAAATACCTGTCCTTGTGGTAAAGCTTTGTAGAGGAGATGGTCAGATAAAGTGGTCACTTCACACTGTAGTCTTAACATTGCCATTCCCACAAGGGAATGAGTAACTGGCACCCTCTGGTATAGCCCCTCACAGCTCACAATCTCAGGGTTTGCTCTTTGTTTTAGTAAAGACACTGCTACACTCATAGGCACTCCCAAGTACATCCTAACAATCTATTGATTTCCTATTAAAAGGGACATTGAGTGAAGACAAGGGTATGGTGAAGTCAGGCGCCCGGTGTGGTCAGGGAGAGGAAGCCAGAAACCCAGCCCAGCAGAGCAAATGGTCCATTAAAGTGAGTCATCATGGAACCAAAGTGGAAGCAGGCAACTGTAGGCAGAAAACAGCACGTGGTGAGGAACAGGGCAAACCGTGGAAGAGTCAAGGTCAAGAACCAACAGAGACAGGTTGAGCAGAAACACTGGCGTTTAGACCCAGGTAGCTTAGGAATCTAACAAAGCAGCAGGGGCGCCTGGACTGCCTAAAAAGGCAGGTGTGCCAGCAAATAACCCTTCAGGACCTAGTTCACCCTAGGTAGGTTTAGGAAAGCAAAAGAGGAAACGAGAGAGCAAGAGGAGGAGAGGAAGGGAGACAGCAGGAGCCAATGTGCACACAAGAGAGGAGAGATATCACAGGAGTTTAGAGATGCTTCCCGGGACCTAAGGCCTCTTGACGGTTTCAGAGACATGAGGGGAAACGAGCCCCCCCTTTCTCTGATTGACTCAGTTAAACTTGACTGGCCAGTGAGCCCCAGGAATCCCCCTTTCTTTGCCTCTCCAATCCTTGGATTACAGGCATGCTCTGGTTTTCACATAGGCGCTGGGGATCTAAATCCAGAACCTCATGCTTGTACTTCCAACTAAGCTTTCTCTTTAACCCATCTGCTTTACCTCTTAGGGTAAAGCTTTACACTGTAGCCCAGGCTAGCCTAGAACTTCTGCCATTCTTCCTGTGTCAGCCATCCAAGTATTAGAATTACAGGCATGCACCAGCACATCTGGATTTCTTCTGCCCCCTGCCACCCCACAACAATTTCTTACAGTGTGTAAGAAAAATCTGACTGGTCTACTTGTGGTCAGGACTCCACCCTTGAATGAAGCTACCTTGCCTGGGTTTGGTGTCAGATTACATTTAACAAGCATTTACCCAGAGGATCAAAGCCCATCCTTCAGTCTTGCCATTGCTCAGACCAGGTTGTGATGCATCAAGATAAAACAAATAATAGAAATGAAAGGGCATCATGAAGACACAAGGGGCCCCTGCAATTCTGTACCGACATTTGCAACTGGAAGAGCACCCAGAACCTAGACTGTGTCAGTGCTTTTGTGTCAGTAATATTAGCTTCTATGCACCAGAAAGGTCAGCCAGGTACAGAAAGAGAGTGAAAACTGAAATGTTTTTCTTTCACCTGGGTTCTGGGTCTAAAGTCTTTCATTGCAGAAGATACTCCAGAAGTCACATGTTCTAGGACCAGATCATCAGGTTCACAAAGAATAAGACTCCCAGATTGGGTCATGATTTAGTAATGAAAAAAATAGCAATAAAGCATGGGAGGAGAGATGATTGATTGTATCAGTAAAATATTTTTCACAAAGCATGAGGACCTCAGTTTGATCACTAGAACCTAACCCCAACACACACACACACACACACACACACACACACACACACACACACACACACACACAAACCTTTAAGCATAGTGACATGCCTGTAACCCCAGCACTGGAAGGTGGATGCAGAGAGGTCTCTGGGGCTCACTGTCCATCTATCCTAGCTGAATCTATAATCCCAGGGCCAGTGAGAGATCCCATTTAAAAAACAAAACACAACAAACAAACAACAAAACAAAAAAACCCAAGGTGGAGAACAACTATAAAAGATGCTCAAGGTTGATCTCTACATCTGTGTGCACAGTATACACCAGCTCACACACGTGTACACACACACACACACACACACACACACACACACACAAAATGGAAATATGATTCTTGGGGCTGGAGAGATTGCTCAGTAATGAAGAGCATGTTCATTCTTCTAGAGAACTTGAGTGTGGTTCCCAGCACCCACATTAGGAAGCTCAAAACTGCCTATAACTCCAACTGTAGGAGACTCAGTGCTCTTTTCAAGTATCCACAAACAGCTGTACTCGTGCAGATAGAGACACACATGCACACACATACTGAGAATTTTAAAATCTTAAAATATGATTTTTATGCACTAGTCAACAGTACTTAGACAGGCAAATGACTAGACTTTTACGATTATTTACTAGAGTCTGCTTTCTGAAAAAGAAGTCAGATGCCTGGTGTGTGGCTACTGTTGATGATTCTTCCTCAGCAATGATACAAAGGAGCTGTTACTTACAAAGAATGCAGGGACATAGAGACAGGCCCTCTTAAAGAGCTAAGGCAAACCACAGCAAGCCACTATAGCCACTTCCTGGGCTATAGGTTTTTAATTTCCCTGTGTGCTCCCACTCTGCAATGGAATGAAACAACAACTATGAAGACTGAACTCAAAAGAATAATACCAAGAATTTCCACTTACAATTTGTTTTAGAATTTATAGTTAAGACCACAACTTCAGTTTCTACTGAGAAAGGCTTAAATTCCATTTACCTGCAACCTGAATTTGACCAGGTTCTAAAGGCAACTCAGTAGGACCACTTTATCTCTACTTTGCTGTATTAGCTGGAATAAGTTATGTAAGTCATCTGTGCTAGTTTGATAGGGGAAGTAACACAAACCTGTCTCTTGAGGGTGAGTGGGACACTTGAGAGTAAAAACCATGTTATCTGAAGGGATCATTGCAAGACTCTGCTTTGCTTTGCTTTGGTGGCTGTGGTTTGTGGAGTGTAAATTACTAATGTGCTTTGCAAACCACTCACCAAGAAAGGCCACAGCTACAAAACAAATGGGTCATTTGTTAAATATTTTTTGTTTTGAAGATCAATATATAAAAATATGCATATCTGAACACTTTGAAAGAACGATGATGCCTGCATCTCAGGTTGTAAGGACTAAATAGGAATCTATATGAGGATATGATTTCATACTGTTGAATATTGGCCATGTGAATATTGTTATTTGCCTAACTGCTGTAAAGCCCAGAATTTATAGACACACACTAGAAATCCAGATGGTGGTGGCACACAACTTAATCTCAGCATTTGGGAGGCAGAGGCAGGCGGAATTTTGATTTCAAGACAAGCCTGGTCTATAGATCAAGTTCCAGGACAGCCAGAGCTACACAGGAAGACCCAATATTAAAAAACAAAAACATAACAAAAAAAACCCACTAGAAGTTGGCTGGAGAGATGTTTTAGTGGCTAAGAGCACAGGTTGCTTTTGCAGTGGAGCCCAGATCTCTTCCCAGCTCCCACAAAGTGAATCACAACCATCTTTAACTTCAGTCCCAGGGCATATGATGTTCTCTTTTAGTCTCTATAGGCACTGGTACACTTACAGACAAGCAGGCAAATCACTCATGTACATAAAATAAAAATAAAATTCTTTTAAAAATACACTAGCAGTGACTGGGGAAAATAGATTGTAATACCAATACTGTGTCAAATTTATTTATGAAAATAATTATTATTGTTCTTGTTGCTAATGCTGTCTGAGATAGAATCTTATACTGTAGACAAAACAAGACTGAAATTTATTATGTAGACCAGGCAGGCTTCAAATTCACAGCAATCCTATGCTCTCAACCTCTTGAATGCTAGAATTACAGGCATGAGCCTCTATTTCTGACTTGAAAATAATTTTTTAAAAAATTTATTTATTATATATACAGTATACAGAAGAGGGTACCAGATCTCAATATAGATGGTTATGAGCCACTATATGGTTTCTGGGAATTGAACTCAGAACCTCTGGAAGAATAGTTAGTGTTCTTAACTCCTGAGCCATCTCTTCAGCCTGAGAATAATTTTTTTTTATTTAAAAAAACACTTCTATTTATTTATTTATTTATTTGCCTTGATGTTTGCCTGGAACTGGAACTACAGACAGTTGTTAGCTGCCATGTGGGTGCTGGGAATTGAACCCGGGTCCTCTGGAAGAGCAGATGGTGCTCTTAACCGCTGAGCCATCTCTCCAGCCCCGAGAATAATTTTTAAAGTGGAAAAATTCACTTTCTGAAAAACTATGGGTGGATATGGGTAGGTACATGTGCCTGAAGGTGATCCTCCTGAGCTCCTTAGAGTTTCTAAGCAGCTGTGAACAATTCATCCTTGGTGCTGGGAACTGTATCTGGATTCTCTGCAAAAGCAGCAAGTGTTCTTAACTGTTGAGCCATCTCTCCAGCCCCTGGATGAGCCACAAATATAATGAGATTCTAGAATTTGAAGAAAACTGATGAATTCTGTTCTTAATTTTGTAACCTGAAGAAAAACCTGGTGTGTGTGTGTGTGTGTGTGTGTGTGTGTGTGTTATGTGTGTACTTTTGTGGAGGTCAGAAGAAGACAACTTTGTAGAGCCCATTCTCTCTGCCTGCCTTTACCTGAGTTCAAAGGCTCAAACTATGCTTGTTCACTTCACTACAATCTCACTGGTCGTGGAAGTGACTATCTTTGTATACTTATGGCTCCCAGCACATTTGCAGCAGACAGGATTTTCTTTTCTTTTCTTTTTTTTTTAAAAAAAACTTTATTTTAGAAACACTTTTATTTATTTGTTTGCCTTGGTGTTTGCCTGGAACTGGAACTACAGACAGTTGTTAGCTGCCATGTGGGTGCTGGGTATCGAACCCGGGTCCTCTGGAAGAACAGACGGTGCTCTTAACCACAGAGCCATCTCTCCAGCCCCAGCAGACAGGATTTTCAACAGACAACAATGACAATCATTAGTGATTATGGTTATGTGTGAGAGGCACCAGAGCTGGCTGGAACTATGATTTTTACAAAGACATGGCCGGAAACCAGTCCTCTATGCAAGCAGAGCCTGGGCCTAGTCTTGCCCACAGCTGAGGTGACTTGGACTACAGAACCCCGTACTGGGGTCTGAGCATGTGGGGAGATAGGGAGATGCTTGAGTGTTCTATGTTGATGTACAAGAAGCAGCAAAGGAGATACTTTGTTTGCACATATGTTTGCTTGTGCAGTCAGGGTCCCATTCTGTGGCTCAGGCTGGTCTGGAACTGACTGTCTTCTTACTGTTTTCCCAAATGCTGGGGTTTTATGTGCAGGCTACTTACTGTGCCAGGCTGGGAGTGGCTTTGTGCCAAGTCTTGCTTGTGCGGAGAAACACATATCTGGTTAGAAGGGCCACTCTGGGGGCTGGAGAGATGCCTCAGAGGTTAAAAGCACTGACTGTTCTTCCAGAGGTCCTGAATTCAATTCCCAGCAACATGGTGTCTCACAACCATCTATAATGACATCTAGTACCCTTTTCTGTATACTGTCTACATAATAAATAAATTAATTAAAAAAAAAAAGAAGAGCCACTCTGCCCAAACCTAAGCAGGCTATCTTGGGCTGACAATGACAAAGTGAAACAGAAGTCAAGTATGTGATGTGGGGAGTGTCCCTTTTTACTAGGAAATCTTGAAGCTTTTAAGAGGTTCTGACTTCCATTATGGTCACAGGGACAGGACTGAGCTGGACAGCTGGGTTCAGCAGAAAGAGCATTCAATAACCCATGCTGTCCCTCTCTTAGACTTTGGGTTCAATGGTGACTTTCTGAAGGGGTTTTCACTGTGCTGCAGGCAGGACTAGGTGACTGAGGCTTCATCTACAGAGAGCAGATTAGGACAGGGTTGTCCCCATTTCCCACTTGGAGACAGCATTGCTTTCTGAGGAGCAAGAGGCAGGGCTCATGTTATGCGTATGATTTAGCAGGGGCCTACTCTTCAGCATGGAGCTAGGTTCATGTAAGCTATTCAGTTTAGCTGAAGTGAGATGCTTAGAATGTAGGCCATAACATCTGTATTTACGGTAAAAAAAAAAAAAAAAAATTGGCACACACACCTAAGTGTTATTATGGTATTTTCCAGATTAGGCAAGAGTGCCTAGAAAGCTGCAGAATCCCAGAGAATCCTGTGAAGATCTTGGCTTTATTGGGGCGTTTTGCCATGGCCTCTCAGGAGACCTCCCTCCCACCAGAGGTTTTATCCCTTGGGCACTGCTCCAGGCCAAGGCAGCTGCCTCATTCTGTGGCTTCATTCTTCCCTACTGCTGACTCTCTAAACACTGGCAGCGGCTCAGGGCCCTGCATCAATTCAGCTCGGGTCTCAACCATGGTTGATGTTTTTGTTTGTTTTTGTTCCGCAGGCTCTTACTATGTAACCCGCACTAGCTTAGAAATTACTATGTAGCCCAAGCTGGCCTTGAACTCAGTCTCCCAGGTGCTAGAATTACGAGCACGAGCCACCACGCTGGATGACACATTCTTTTTAAAAACCGACAATTGCCCTGTCTATTCCCAGCCAGCGTGCATCCCACAGGAAGAGAGGGCCTTGTGGCGCGCCTTTAACTCCACGTGCTCTTCCCTTCCCCGGTCCACCCTTAGCTCCACGCCCAGCACACCCTTCCCTTCTCTGGGTAACTGGCATTACCCAGCGCCGAACAGCCTGGCGGATGGCTGGAGGAGCACGGCCGCCAGGAGCGCGGGCGGCGGCGTTGCAGGAATCTCCCATTCATAAAGCGAACACCTGCTCTCCGCCTCCTGCCTCTCCCCACCCGCGAGCAGCCTGGGGAGGTTGTGTTTGGCAACCTTCACGGTGTCCCCGCCAAAGTCCTCGCCGCTCAGGGCTTCATTGTCCACAACCAGCCTCAGTAGAACTGAGAAGACAAAAAAAGGCTTGTGGCGCGATCCATAAATCAAACCTCGCCCTTTGGCGCGAGGCTGTCCGACATTTTGTGCCTCAAAAGCTTTTGCAGGGAAATAGATTAAGGAAGACACTGTTCTGCAGGCCCTTTTTCCAAGCGACTGGCCTTTTAGCAGCTGCTGTTTACGCTTTCGTGGTGGCCGGGAGTGGGCAGGGTGGGAGCGGGCCAGAGGCGCTGTGGCTGGCGGGGCGGGGCGCCGTGCTAATTCACCATGCAGTTTCCATCCGAATTGCGAGCTGCTCTCCACAATGATCCTCCCTGCGAAGCCCTCCGACCGGCCCCTGACTGCCAGCAGCGAGAGCCGAGCCCTCATTCGCTGAGCTGATGCCTGGCTCCCCGCCCCCCGCCCCGTTACTCTCTCTCTCTGGAAATTACAACTCCTGGGCGCTCGGTGCGGCGGGCGCGGGAGGCTGCGGGGCCGGGAGGGATTCCCGAGCCAGCGGGCACTAGCTCCCCGCCCGCCGCAGCAGCGTGGTGAGGCCAAGGTCAGGGGCACCGCAGGAATCGCAGCTGGCGAGAGGCATCGGGGACGCAGGTCAATACGGGCCTGCGAGGAGGCAGCTCCGAGTGCAGCGGGTCGGGGAGCGGGACGGTGATGACCTCCGGGCGGGGGGCGGAGGGTGGGATGCCGAGATGGCCGCGGGAGCGCAGCAGTCTTGCTGGCGGAGCGCTTTGAGAGTCTGGGCTTGACTCCTTCACTACCCGCCCGCGGGCGCTGTCCGCCGTCTGGTGGTGCTGAACCAGTCCTGGCCGAGCAGCTTGTGCCTCTGCCAAGTGCTGGGTAGGGGCGGGGCGCTCGGAGAAGACTCTGGGCATCGACGATGCAGAGCCCAGCTCAGTAGCCTAGCTGGCTGACAGCAGCGGGCCACTGATCCTGCATGAAGGGGAGGCACGAGGTATCCGGACGGCGCTGCTGCTGCTAATTCATCACCCGGACAGCATCGGAGGCCAACAGGAGGGCTGCCCACCACCTTCAGACGGCCGCCTCTGGTGCGGGAGCCTCGCTCACAGGAGCTGACGACCCCTCCCTTCTCTGGCGACTAAGCTTCTTAGGGCGGTGGCCTGAGGACAGAGAGGGGCGTACCCCCACGCGGGTGAAGACAGCATGCCCGTGTAATGCCCCCGCCTCCCGTCTCAGCGGCGCTGACCTCGCCCGCGCCTCTGCGCTTGTCTTCGGAGCCTGATCATTCTTCACTGGTCCCGAGCGGCTCGGGTCGAGCGAGTGGCGATGGAGGAGGAGCTGAAGTGCCCCGTCTGCGGCTCCCTGTTCCGGGAGCCCATTATCTTGCCCTGCTCTCACAATGTCTGCCTGCCGTGTGCCCGCACCATCGCGGTTCAGACCCCGGACGGCGAGCAGCATCTACCCCCGCCACTCCTGCTTTCGCGGGGTGCTGCCACAGCCGCGCCCCCTTCGGATCAAGACGCTGCGGCCGGAGCTACCTGCGGAGGTGCGGGAGCTAGCGCAGCTGGCGGCCTGGGCGGAGGGGCGGCGGGCGGCGGAGACCACGCGGACAAGCTGAGCTTGTACAGCGAGACTGACAGCGGCTATGGCTCCTACACCCCCAGCCTCAAGTCCCCCAACGGTGTCCGCGTGCTGCCCATGGTGCCTGCGCCCCCGGGCTCTTCTGCTGCCGCGGCCCGGGGCGCTGCCTGCTCCTCACTCTGCTCGTCCTCCAGCTCCATCACCTGCCCGCAGTGCCACCGCAGCGCCTCCCTGGATCACCGCGGCCTGCGAGGCTTCCAGCGCAACCGGCTGCTGGAAGGCATAGTGCAGCGGTACCAGCAGGGCCGTGGGGTTGTTCCAGGGGCGTCTGCAGCCCCGGCGGTGGCCATCTGCCAGCTGTGCGACCGCACCCCACCGGAGCCGGCAGCCACTCTCTGCGAGCAATGCGATGTGCTCTATTGCGCCACCTGCCAGCTCAAATGCCATCCTTCCCGGGGCCCTTTCGCTAAGCATCGGTTAGTTCAGCCGCCGCCGCCGCCTGCACCCCCAGAGGCTACCCCAGTTTCAACTGGCACATCCACCGCCCCTAGCGCAGGAGGATGCAGGAGCCCGGGGGGTGCCGGGGCCAGCGTGCTGCGAAAGTTCCCCACATGCCCGGAACACGAAATGGAGAACTACAGCATGTACTGCGTGAGCTGCCGGAGCCCGGTGTGCTACCTGTGCCTGGAGGAAGGCAGGCACAGCAAACACGAGGTGAAGCCGCTGGGGGCAACGTGGAAGCAGCACAAGGTGAGCACCTGCTGTGCAGGAATGTCAGCCAGGGTGAACATCAAAAGAGTCTCCTGGCCTCTTCTTGGGAAATTGCGGAAGGGTGGGCCTAAGAATCAAACAGAAATTAATCCATCCATCCACCTACATATTCATTCTTTAATCCATCTATGCATGTAATCATCTACCCATGCATCTGTCTATTTATCCATCCATCCCTCCATCTTATGCATGCATTCACATATGCATGCATGCATCTGTCTATCCACCAGCATGTTCATAAATCCATCTACCCGTGAGTTCATGAATACATGCATGTATGCATCCTTCTATCCATCCACCCATTCAAGGATTCCAGTAGTCACTATCTGGCCAATACTCAGTGGGTTAGGTATCCTGCACTGGGTGTTGGATGGGTAGGTTATGAAAATGACTTTTACGTTTCTTCTCTGAGACTTTCCTATTCTTCTCAAAGGGTTGCCAAAGCACAGAGCAGGGCTCTCACTCTTAAAGTATAAGGCATGCTCTCAGAACTCCTTCCTTCTAAGAGAGAACTAGGTTTTAAAATATAAGTGTTACCAGCTGACTGTAGGAAAGCCATCTGCAGTCTTCCTTGAATCAGCTGCCAACTCAGGGAGAAGGTGGCTCCTGGTTCAAACACCCTGGAGCACCCAGTGATCACCTTGTCCCGCTTCCTCATATCCTCCATCAGTTTCACCTCACTGAGTAGATAGGCTTTTTCCTTTTCCACTTCCAGAGAAGAAATGTCTCTTTCTTCAATTAGTTTCCAGATGTTCTATGCCCAGAATTTCTTTCAGTCTGTAGAATTGATGCCTTTTGGGCTGTGCAAATGATTTTGGGTGTGTCTTTCCAAGAAGGGAGTGTGTCGTCTACCCCCCCCCTCCACAGTCCTTCTCTTGTCTGATACCAGAGCTGTGGAGGAATGGCAGACCAAGTTCTTACTAAGATCAAACACATTAGCCTACAGCCTTCTCCTGGGGACTTGCCTCTGGGAGTGCAACTGTTAGCCACTTACGCTGGGCAGCATGTTCTCTTCCTTGACACAGGGTGAGAGAAAAAGCCATGAGTCTGCCTGGACTGGGCCATTCACCAGCCATCAAGGCAAGGTCAGGTCAGTTCCTCACCTGACATTCTATCCAGCAGCCTGTGTGACAGACCTCAATACCTCCTTAGATTGGCTGATTAAAGTCACTTGTTTGTGGACTGTTAAAAACAATGCATGAAATGCATCTTCAGAAATCAACCCTGGAAGGTGTAAGGGGTGCCCAGACAGTCCAAAAGAAATATTGTGTGTATTTGGATTGAGTAGAATCATAGGAAAATAAGGCAGCTCACCAAGGTACCTTATTATATGAATTGCAAACAGCCCAGAGCAGACAGAGATGTGCCTTACCTATGTGAAACACATAGTTGCTTTTATACTTTTATCCACTATAGTAAACATATGATGTTATAATAATTTAATATTTATAAGAATTTGGTGGGTTTCATTGTTTTGGTTTGGTTTTTTTTTTTAAGATAAGATTTTTCTGTGTAATAGCCCCTGGCTGTCCTGGAACTCATTCTTTAGATCAGGTTAGCCTTGAACTCACAGAGATCTATCTGTCTCTGCCTCCCAAGTACTGGGACTAACGGCATGCACCACTCCTCCATCCTCCTCACTACCCTGCTGAGGAGTTTTGCTTAGTTTGGGCTGGCATTGAACTCACAAAAACCTTCTTTTCAGTCTCCTGAGTGCTGGGATTACAGATGTAAAGCACAACACACAGCTATAGTTTTAAATGAAAAATGTAGAGGAAAAAGTAAGCAGAGAACCCTTGTTCTGCCTTGGAGAAGGAAATATGTTTAATATATGTGGGGTCAGATCCTTAGTCCTAGAGCAGGGATTCTTAGCAGGGCCAGTGTGCATTTCTGCCATAGTTCCTCAGGACTAAAAGGTCTGGAGATTTGGCTTCCACTACGTCTAGTGATCCTGCAGTGCAAATGAGAAGTCTCTCAGTGATCCAGCCCCTTCTATGTATTCCTAGAGTGAAGTCCTGCTCTAGGATTCCATAGTCTTGAGTCTACATCTCAGCCTTGCAAGCTATTAACTGTGTGGTCTTACACTACTTTAACTTTGAAGCCACTGGAAATAACATCTAGTTTGGGTTCTTGTGGGACAGGGAAGGTATAATTTTCTGTGCATAGCTTCCAGCATGGTACTCAAGCCATTGAGTGTAATTTGCTATTATAGGTTACTTAGGCTTAACCTGTGAATTTGCTGAATGCTACAAGGCAGCAGCACCTTGTTCTTTTAGCCTCATTGACTTAAAAAAAAAAAAAAGCCAATGGTGACTGTGATTTTTTTTCTAAATTTATTTCAGTTTTCTTTAACTGGTATGCTTTTTAAATTTACATCTGTTATTTTTTTGGGGGGCATCAATACAGGGTTTCTTCATGAGCCGTAGCTGTCCTGGAACTTTCTCTGTAGACCAGGCTGGCCTAGAACTCACAGAAACCAGCTTGCCTCTGCCTCCCAAGTGCTGGGATTAAAGGTGTGTGCCACCACTACATGGCTACATTTGCTCTCTCTCTCTCTCTGTGTGTGTGTGTGTGTGTGTGTGTGTGTGTGTGTGTGTGTGTGCATGTTATGGTTTAGCAATATTGGTATGAGGACAACTTTTAGGAGTTTGTTCTCTCCTTCCACCATCAGGGTTCCTCGGAAGGAGTTAGGTTCTCAAGCTTGGCAGCCAGTGTCTTTACTCAGCAAGCCATTTCCCATCTTATCAGCCTCAAATGCTTCTTTTCAAATTTTTATTCATTTTTATATCTATGTGTTTGTGGGTGCACACCTGTGCATGATGCTCTTGCAAAGGGCAAAGGTTGAAGTCCACTGTCTTCCTCCATCCATCTCCACTTGCATTCTAAGACAAAGTCTCTCACTGAATCTGGAGTTCACTAATGGGCCAAAATGGCTGGCCACTGCGTCCCTGGGATTCTCTCCATCTCTGCCTCCCTAGCACTGGGGTCACACACAGCTGTTGCCACACTCAGCCCATATAGGTTCTGGGATCTGAACTTATGTCTTCATCTCTTTTGGTTGTTGTTTATACTCTGATGACTGAGAAGGCTTGCCCAGAATGACTGTCCCCACATCCATTCTGTTTCCTGTTGTACGGCGCTCGGTGCAGCTGCCTTTCTTGCTTCATCTCTTAGGCGAGTAGACATCACTTTATAAATGAAGAGATCTGGCATGGGGAGACGGTTCAGCGGTTAAGATCACCCGCTGCTCTTGCAGAGGATCTGAAGATGTCTCAGTGGTTAAGAATGTATTGTTCTTGCAGAGGATCAAAATTTGGTTCCCAGCACCTACAATAGTCAGCTCACAATCAATCCCCTGTAATTTCAGCTCCAGGGAATCCAGTGCCCTCTTCTGGCCTTCTTAGTCACTAGCACTTACGTGCACACATCCACATGCACCCATGTACACACGTGTGAGAAGCATGCACACACACATAATATTTTTTTTTTAAAAAAAAGAAGTGTATGTTTGAAATGTCTCACTCAGATTTCATGAACTGCTATGTTTTCATAGAGTAGGGGATCAAGGTTAATCTGAGGTCCTATTAACCCAAACATTTATAATGTTAAAGATTGCAAACTAGAGAGCTGGGCTGAGAATTTGAATTCATGAGAGTCAGGAAGAACCTCGCATGGAAAAGTGAACTTGATAATAAGCTAAGGTTTCAGGATCCAAGGTTGTGTAGGGGAAAATCAATGGTCATCCTTGGCTTGGTGACAACAGCAGCTTAGTAAATGTTTCTCTCCAAAGTCTCAATTATTCTGCTTGTAATGAGGACACACAGGAAACACATGGGTCTCTGTCCTGTACCATGGGCAGTGCCAGTTGTGGGAATGTGACTGTGCAGATCTCGAGCCTGTGGGAACTAGGGCATCCTCCTAATTCCAGAAGGGACACAAGGCAAAAGGAAGAACACAGGCCCTCTCTCCTCTTTTTCCTCAGCTTCAGAGGAAACTGCAGGGACTAGAGCATCTCACTGAAAAGAGCAAGAGCAGCTGGGAAGATGACGGCTGAGTGGGCTAAGTGCTCCCTTGTGACTGTGAAGACCTGGCTTTGACCCCTAGCATCCGACATAAAAAGCCAGGTGTGGTGCTCCCACCTGTAATCTTTGTGCTGGGGAGAGCGCGGGTAGAGATAGGAAAATCCTTGCGCCTCCCTGACCAGCCGTCCTAGCCTACTTGGAGAGCTCTGGGCCAGTGAAAGAATTTGTTTTAAAACAGGTGGAGAGCTCCTGAGAATGATACCTGAGGTTGTTCTCTGGTCTCCACCTGCATGCACACACATAAATGCATATATACCCTCTCCACAACCTGTGCGTGCGCGTGCACGCGCGGGGACACACACACACACACACACACACACACACACACACACACACACACACACACACACGTACCTGCATATACAAACACATGAAAAAAAGAATCCAAAGCCAAATAAAAGGCTAGAGACATGGCTCAGTGAAGACTTGAGTTCAGATCCATAACACCTGAGTTTAAAGAGAAAAAAAAAGGTATACAGCAGCATATGTTTGTAACCTCTGCACTAGGGAAGTAGAGATGGAAGAGTCTTAGGTCTGGCTGGCCAGTTAGCCTAGTCAAACCAGTCAATTCTAGACTGTCTCAAAAAATAATGGGGAGTGCAGTCAAGGAAGACACCCATGTTGACCTCTGACCTCCACAAACATTGTATACATCCATGTATACATTGCATGTATCCACACCCATATGAAAATACACACACTTCCATGTGCAAAGCAGACTGAGAGTCTCTCTCACTTGGGGCTAAAGGGAGAATGAAGAGAAACCACTGCTGAGCACGGTGTCAGGCTTTGGTGTTGGGCATGAGAGCACCGAATGAGCCTTTAGAGGGCTGCTTCTGAATGATGAAGCAGAACCTCCACTTCAGACTCTCACTGTTGTGGTATAATTTCCCTGGGAACTTCAGTCTTAGGCTCTTTCCTGTTGTTCTTGTCACAACATGGACTCCACATCACAGCCTCGGTGGGCTGACAGCAGCAGGTTTCTGACTTTCGGAGCCTGGAGATTCCTTCCACACAGCTGTGCTAATTTTTCTATGGCGTGACTGAAGCATGTCATCTGATTAGGTGTTCTCAAGTAAGAAGACATTAGGTAACACTAAGATCTGCTGATTATCACCTTTTAAAAACAGTGTTGGAACCTGTAGGTCTTGTCTAAACACATTTTTATGTGGTTCTCTGAGGAGTGGATTAACCCTTTCAAAGAACTTCTGATGTGAGTCGTTCTAGGGAGGGTTGCCTTTGGTCCACTGGTAGCAGAGCTTTATCCTGCACCACCATCCCACTTCAGCAAGAGGTGAAAGGCTGTTTCAGGCTTCAGTGCTTCCTAGTCATGTCTGAAGTTCCTGACTCTGGGAGGACATCGCCCTGCAGAATGAAGGTGTTCAGCCCTGCCTGAAAACATTAGATGTGACAGGTGCAATGGTGCAGGTCTATGATCCTAGCTTTCTAGAATTCAATTCAGCCTAGGCTACGTAGAGTGACCCTACCAAGAAAGAGAAAGAGAGAGGGGGAAGAGAGAAGGGGGAGGGAGGGAGGGAGGGAGGGAGGGAGGAAGGGAGGGAGGACAGACTGGATCTATACCTCAGTTGGCAGAGCGCTTGCTTACCACACACAAAGCCCTGGATGCATGGTAAGCAAGTATCCTGAGTGCCACATAACCAGACAGAGTGACGCAAGCATGTAATTCCAGCGTGTGGGAGGTGTAGACAGAAAGCTCAAAGTTTAAAGGTCATCCTGGTATTGAGACCTGTCTCAAAGTGGGAGAAAAAAATAGATGTTGATTCTGGAGCTGAAGTTGTAAGACTGTAGAATACTGGTGCAGTCTGGTCAAGAGCTGTTGGATAGCCACAGTCTATAATAGCATTAGAGATCACATCACTGATGCCCAGTCCCCACAGAGGGACAATGTGATCAAAAAAACTCGGGGAAGACTGGCTTCTATCCTCTCTAGCCTTGAGGCTCTTCCAAAGGAATGGGATTGCACATTTTGTAAAAGAGTACCTTTCTGTTTTTTGTTTGTTTGCTTTTTAATTGTTTTTCAAGACAGGGTTTCTTTGCATTTCAGCCCTGGTTGTTCTGGAACTTGCTTTATAAATCAGGCCTGCCTCTGCCTCCCAAATGCTGGGATGAAAGGCATGTGCCACCACTGCCCAGCTTCTTGATAGGCCATTTAAAAAACAAAACAAAGCAAAACATTTATTTATTATGCATACAGAAGAGGGTACCAGATGTCATTATAGATGGTTGTGAGCCACCATGTGGTTGCTGGGAATTGAACTCAGGTCCTCTAGGAAGAACAGTCAGTGCTCTCAACCACTGAGCCATCTCTCCAGCCCATTGATGGGCCATTTTTAAACAAACTTAGTTTATGCCCTGCTGTTCAAGTTCACCAAACCCCTTCACCTCTAATTTCTTCATCTGAAAGTGAAGAGGCTGCAGTTTGTAAGCCTGGACATAGCTGATGAGAAAATAAAACTAAAGAGATGCAGCTCAGTTGGCAGAGCGCTTGTCTAGTACCAACAAAAACCTGGATTCAAGCCCCAACACCTGCTAAAGCAGATGGCCTGTACCTGTCATTCCAACACTCGGACTGGAGCCAGTATAGGTTCAGAAGTTCAAGGTCATCCTCAGCTACAAAGTGAGTTTGAGATCAGCCTGGGCCACGTGAGACCCTATCTTTCCACATTTTGTGAGCTAAAAGACTTTGTTGGTGGGAATTCCATCCTTAGAAATGGGCTCCTGAGCAGCTGGGGTATAATCTGTAATCACAGCATTCACGAGCTGAAGCAGGAGGATTAACACAAGTTTGAAAAATCAGCCTGGGTTTGTGATTTATTGTTGTCTTTGCAGTGGTGGCCATCTCCCCCTTTGTATGTAAAAAATACTCTTTCCATCTGGGAGTGATGGCATTTCCATTTAATGGCTCACAAACATCTATAACTCCAGATCCAGGACATCTGACACTGTCTACTGGTCTTCTTAGGCACACTCACTTGCACATACACACATTCAGATACAATAAACATTGATAATAGTAATAATTATAATAACTTTGAAAAAATTAGGTCTAGGTTATGCTAGGCAAACACTTGGCCTAATCCCCAAATCCCCAGTCTTTGATCCTAGTTTGTTAGATTTTGTCTACAAAACTAGGAGATTAATGAAATGTGATTAACCAGAAAGGTTTCCTAGAGGGAGAAGAAGCCCTGCTGTCATTCTGCAGATCATCTCCATCTGGATGACTGCTTATGCCCTGAGCTGTGCTTCTGCACAGCCATCAGCGGCGGCTGGCACTTCCTGTAAGCAGAGCTGACTGTAGGTCTTCAGCATCACATTCTTCATTGAGTTATTCCTCAGGAGAGTCTGTGCTACAATCTGCTCACTAGAGAGCCATGACCAGCACCATCCTAAGCACCAAGGCTTCAGGAGGAACTGTTATCGACCAGGGGCTGGGAGGTGGCTCAGTCAGTAACATGCTTACTTTGCAAGGGTAAAGTTCGAATTTAATCTGCAGAGATACATTAAAAGTAAGTATGTTGGCTCACATTTGTAACCCGGCAATTCTGAGACGGGAGGCTGAGATAGGCAGGTCCCCTTAGCTCACTAGCCAGCCAGCTTAGTCTCCACAAAGTTTCAGGCCAATAGGAGACTTTGTATCAAACAAAAAAATGGAAAGAAAGTCCCTGAGGAATGACACCTAAGTTTGTTCGTTGACACACCCATACAAATGAGCTCTCTCTCTCTCTCTCTCTCTCTCTCTCTCTCTCTCTCTCTCTCACACACACACACACACACACACACACACACACGCATATATGTGCTCAAACACCCATCACAGCAAAAACAAAATAAGCAGATAGTTGAGCGAGTAAATGAGTTTGGCAATTTTGGATAAGTGATATGTGCTGAAGTGTGAATAAAAGTAATACACAAATACCGTAGCGGACTTCTTTGGTGAAGAAAGTGAAAAGAATCATCACAAAGATGCTGAATTTCAGCTAGGACGTGGGCCTTGAAGATGGATGACAAAGGACCGGTTCTACCCACTGGAAGGCAGCGAGGATCCTGAATGTAACCAGAGGCAGGAAGATGTCTGCAGTGTTTGGGGCGGGTGTGTGCAGTGTGTGAACAGACAACAGGCGGAGAACT
Source organism: Sigmodon hispidus (assembly GCA_004025045.1). Lineage (NCBI taxonomy): Eukaryota > Metazoa > Chordata > Mammalia > Rodentia > Cricetidae > Sigmodon > Sigmodon hispidus. Next base: position 61,906 of record PVIH01010111.1, read on the forward strand.
GGACTAATGGGCTCCGTGGGAGCCATTGGAGAAACTTAAGCTGGGTAATGATGTTCATTAATTTACTTAAAAGATTTATTTTATGTCTAACTATGTCAGGATCCCTAGAGCGGGAGTTATAGATGGCTGTGAGCCCCCCTATGAAGGTGCTGGGAACAGAACTGGGGTTCTCTGAAAGAGCAGCAAGTGCTCTTAACTGCTGAGCATCTCTCTAGCCCTGAGATGTTTACTTCCAAGAAGGTCATTCTGATCTCTGGGAACAATAAGGATGCAGGAAGTGTGAGCATAGGTTTTTGCAATAGATGGAGTTATAAATGGGGAAACGTATCAGGAGAAAGGACACACAGGTGAAGGGGAGCTTTTGCATTTGTCCCAGATGGGGATCCTCTCAGCATCTTGGACTTGTGGTTTGATATCCTTCTTTGCTTTGTAGTACTGTTGTCTCCTGTGTCTCCATTCTCAAGGCTCCTTCACACCTCTTTCTCCTCCTTGTATTTCAGTCCCATGTATGTTAGATCATTTGGTATTGCCTTGTGTTTCTCAGATGCGCTCTTCTGATTTTCCTTGTCCTTTGTGTTATGGTCTGGATAACATCTATTGATGTGTCTCCAAGCTCTTTCCCAGGCTGTGTCAAGCCTTCTGGCTAGCCTCACCATCTTGAAGCTTCTCTGTTGTCAGCCCACTCTCTCAGGGTGCTCCCAGGACAGTGTCTGCTTCTTACCCAGAAAGAGTGGGACTTTCTTCTCTTTTTCCTCTGCTATAGAGAGGTCGTCACTCTGCTCCTGGAAAATAATGCTCTCTCAAATTTTATAGACTTTTATGATATGGCTTAAACTTCTCTTGAAGTAAACAGATGAATGAACAAGCAAAAAAAAAAAAAAAAAAAAAAAGAGCCATAAGCTTGCAAGAAACCAGAAGAAACAAGTCCTGTGAAAATCAGCATTGAGTCCCCTACTTCCTAGAAGTGTCTCAGGGACCATCGCAAAACTTATATGCTGCTGGAGAGATTTACAACAGGCTCTTTGTGGTCTTCCCAGCGGTGGGTACAAGATTCCAAAATGCCAACTGTGCAAGTCCAGATGGCGTGTAACCATCTGACATCACCATCACTGTTTGGGGGAGAGACTCTTGCTTTCTCTGTTGGTTCTGTTGCTGTAGCCATCACTGCTTCACATTAGTCCTCATACAGCCCCGCTTGCCCAGCCAGGTTGCATGCCTGTAGCTAACTAAAACTCCCTGTTGGTACAGTACCTGGTGTTGAAATGTTGACACAGATCAGAGGGATGTTAAAAAAATATGACACTGTGCTAACAAAAATGAGAAACTTGAGTTATTAGCCATGGAAGTTATGGAAACGTCTGTAGACAATGGAGAAACCCGATGGATCAAAACAACTAAGGAGCCATGTAGAAGGAGCATCCTGCTTTAGAGGCAAAGAAAGATCTATCTTTAGCCCCATCTAAACCTCACTGGAAAACTGGCAGAATCAGGTGACTCTCCTTTGGAGTTCTTACACAAGAGGCAGCTGTCACATTATGAAATAGAAACCAAGAACAGCAGCAGTACCAGACAGGGTGGCACACCTTTAATCCAAGCACCGAGGGGTGGACACAGTGGATCTCTGTGTTCAAGGAAAGCCCGGTCTGCAGAGCATACTCTAGGACAGCCAGGGCTACACAGAGAAACTCTGACTTGAGAAACGAAGAAGAAATGGAGGAAGAGGAGAAGGAGGAGAAAAAAGAAAGAGCGAGAAGAAAGGAAGAAAAGAAGGAAAGAGGGAGGGAAAGAGGGAAGGAAGGAGGGAAGGAGGGAAGGAAGGGAGCAGTGCACATACTGGACACACCTGGAGCCAGTTCTCAGCTAAAACAGAAGAGAGGACTGTGGGGGATGGGAGAGGCAAGTCAGGGCTCAGTGAAGTAGAGGGATGTGGATGGAAAAGGATGAAATCTAAGCTGAGAGACAGATGCTATTTATTTTCTTGTTGTGTGATTTGACCACAGAGATGAACTGAGACAAATTCTCATTAGTCATTATTGTCACGGAAGCAATTCTAGTATAGTCTTTAAGACCAACACCCAGGGGCTTGAGAGATGGCTCAGAGGTTAAGAATACTGGTTGTTCTTCCCGAGGTCCTGAGTGCAATTCCCAGCAACTGCATGGTGCCTCACAACTATCTCTAGTGGGATCTGATGCCCTCTTCTGGCAATAAGTTGTACATGCAGATAAAGAACACATAATAAATCAATCTTTTTTTTTTTTTTTTTAAGACCAGCACCTAGATGGTATTTTGGTTTTGAGATACCAATATTTGAGCTAGCCTGATCATAGAGAGATCATCATGATTTTAGGAGCCTAACACTATAACCTGCCTGGTCCTAAAGAAGCTGGTTTGGTTTAGGAGTGATGAGGACCTTGCCTGGCTCTGCTTGGCATGTGGCCTGGTGTCTGGTTTGTACCCATCTTCCCCATCCAGGCACATTCTTGTTACTGGGGGGTCTGATCTGAGCTCCCATCTGCTAAGCAAGCAAGGGTAACTTGTGTTCACTTTTACTTTGCTTGACTTGGATATTCTCAAGGCCTCCAATGGGCACTTAGTGTCTGCTTTAAAAATAGAATTCTGTCTTGATTAGACTCTTGTTATTCACACCTGTCGATGACGGCAGGCAGCTGACACAGCCTGACATGATCTCTTCATTTCTGAGTCATCTCTATATACCACACGCGTAAATAACAGCGCAATTGAAGGATCCTGTGAGTAAGGATCGTGCTTATTGTGTCTTTGTGCTCCTAGGATCCAGCAGAGGAGCCGACACTCAGGAGGCCAAAAGAGCCTTTATTGAGTAATGAATAAGCTGTAGCCCTGGAATGCACGCTAATGTCAATACATAGATTATTTCAGAGCAGACACTATTAACTGCGCATTGACTCCTGGAGCAAAGAAACTCACAGAGGAAGGGTCATTCTAGGGCCTGTGTGTGAAAAGACACGTATAACAACCATGCTTCTTTCCAGGTGCACACTTCAGTGCTGGCTCACTGCCTGCCAGTCTGTTTGCCCCCTCCTCTTCCTCCTCTTCCTCCTCTTCCTCCCTCTCCCTTTTCACTCCTTCCCCACCTCCCCTTGTCTTCCCTCCCTCCCTCCGTTCCTGCCAGCCTGCTTCTGATTTCTCTGGTTCAGAAGCAATCAGCTGACCTCACAAGATGACAGGATCCAGCCGGGAAATGTGATGTGACTCTTCTAGATATGGCATGCTTCTTCTTGACGCAGAGAATACACTGGGTGTAAATTTGCTAGACCAGCTTACTGGAGTGCTCCATGGACAGAGGAAGTGTGGGCAGGCACAGATGATGATGATTATAGAATTCGGTCCTTCGCCATTTGTATTAAACAAGACAATTCGCTTTTCTTGTGTGCACTTTTTTTCCCCCCCGCATATGTACATGCTTGTGATGATGTGAGCACTCATGCATTTGGGGACACTTGTATTGGGGTGATTGTAGAAGCCAGAGGTTCACATTGGGTAACTTCCTCAATGGTTCTCCACTTTGTTTTTTGAGACCACTGAGCCTGCAGCTCATTGACGGGGCTAGGCTGGCTGGCCAATGAGCTTCAGGGGTCTGCCTTTCACCCACCTCCCAGTGCTGGGATTACAGATACTTGGCTTTTACATAGGTCAGGGTCCCAGGCTTGCACAGCAAGAGCTTTATTCTCTGAGCCATCTCCCCAGCCTAGAGATCATGCACTTTAGTGAGTTCACACAGTGTATGTCACCTATCACGTAAGGAAAGGTGCCGTCACCGCTGTCATTGTCATGATTATCACTACAAGTATAAAGACCAAGCGTGGTGAGACTTGCTTTCCTGCCCAGGTAGTGTCCAGGTGGTGTCCAGGTGGTGTCCAGGTGGTGTCCAGGTGGTGCAGGAGAATGTAACCTAGCCTCTGCACCCTCTTGTGGTGAGGCTTAGACTGAACATCTATGATGACTGTGCCCTCTTGTGAGAATTAGAAGCATGACTGGCTTGCCTTGATTGTCCTGTTCCCCTGGCTGGCTTCAGCCCATGCCACATTCAGTGACTGCCTAGAGAGAGCTGTCACAACCTCAAGGTCTGCCACTAAGCAATGTAATGGAGACAGGATTAAACCCCAAAGAGCTGGTTCAGTTGGAACTGTCTTCAGGTAAGTTTCTTAGCCTGTCTGTCTCAGAAAAGGCTGGGTGTGGATTAATCAGAAAGAGTTGGCAGGGTGCCATCATTTTTGCAGAGCACTTAGTTTTCTGTGGTTCTGACTCATTCTGAAGGTCCTGGACCTTGGCTTGCCTCTCTTCTTCTCTGGAAGGCCCATATCTGTTTGTGTTATGTGGACAGAGCACGTGTGCAGTGTGATTTCATCTTATGAATATTCATGAAGGACTGGTGCTAGGAAAAAAAGACTACCCAATGGGTTCATTGGCTGGAATTACTATATAAATCAGTGCAAATTTGTAGTAAATTTTTAGCTCAGCCTAACCCTGAGGTCCAGACCACCCACAACTGCTGGTCCTAAATAATCATACAAAGGCTTATATTAATTACAAACTGTTAGGCTTATGCCTTAGGTTCATTGCTTGCTACCTCTTTTAACTAACTTAACCCATTTTCATTAATCTTTGTATTGCCACATGGCTGGTGGTTTACCTGTGTTTCTTTATATCTTGCTTCTTGGGCTGCTAAATCGCATCTCTTGTGACTCCGCCCTCCTTCCCCTTTATCTATGCTAGGATTTCCTGCTTGACTATAAGCTGATTTGTCATAGGCCAAAACAGTTCCTTTATTATCCAATGATAACTCACAGCGTGCAGAAAGACATCCCCACATCAAACCAGACAGCCTCAAACAACAGATCCAAACTCCACACTGTCCAAGACCCAGGTGTCAGTAGGGCTGTGTCCCTGAGGATTCGGAAAGTATCTGGTCCAGTAGTTCCATGGGTGATAGTAGTGTATGTAATTCCAGTCTTTACATGGTTCTCTCATGTGAAGTGTTGGACTTTGTCACTGTGACAAGTAACTGAAAGAACAAAAAGAGCAGATTGTGACAAGTGAGGGAGGTGCTCAGTGGGTGAGGCGCTTCCTGTGCAAGCCTGAGGGGCTGAGCTTGCACTCTTAGCGTGGCCACATGCATCTGCATTCTGAGTATTTTTCTAGATAGTTGGGTTTTGCCTGAATCTTTCTTTAATATTTATTTTTATTTTTATGTGAAATGGTGTTTTGCCTGCACGTATAACTGTGTAAGGGTGTCAGATCTTGGAATCACAGACAGTTGTTAGCTGCTATGTGGATGCTGGGAATCGAACTCAGGTCCTCCAGAAGAACAGTCAGTGCTCTTAACCACTGAGCCATCTCTCTGGCCCCCCCACCCCTGCTTTTTTTCCTGCATCAGTAAAATGTGGCAAAGGTCTTTGGAGGTGATGGGCCCTCACTTACACCAAGCTGCTGAAAACATTGCCAGGCAGATATGCCCTGACAAGTGCGGATATCGTCCCTCAAAGGGCAAAAATTTCAGCCCAGGGGCTTGTGTGTCAAAGTGTCAAAAATGGAACTCAGGGCCATCTTAATACGCATGCTGGATGCAAAGACACAACAGATCTCAGCTCCTCACTACTGATTCTCTGTCCAATTTAGAAACTTCCCTGACCTGTTGTCCAAGCAAAAATAAACCATTTGTTTTACAAATATTTATTAGATGAGACAAGCAAGGTCTCTATCTTTCAAAACCAAACGATCTAGTCAGAGGGAAATGCAACATAGGAGGATAGTCCAGTGAAGGCAAGGGCTGCTGGGAACAGGGTCTTCCTCAACCAGCCTGGAGAAAGAACAGACAAGACAGGGAGGAAAGAAGCCATTTCAGGTGACTGCAGATCCTTGCAACATATGGCATATCAAACATAGTATGCAAAGCTGGCTGTCTCTGTTTGTTTATTGTTTGGTTGGTTGAGACTGTCTCATTCTGTAACCCAGGCTGCCTGGAACTCATTATGTAAGTCAGGCTAGCATTGAACTCTCCATCCCAATGCTCAACATTTTTATTCTGAAAAGGTATGACCCAGGTTAGCTCATCGATCTGGGCATGGTTGGGGGCGGGGCTGGTCCTGTTCTTGGTAACAGAAAAGGTGAGTGTATGGGGTTGTAAGTAGGTAGGTAGAGGGTGGAGCTTGACTGGGAGCTGAAATAACTAGAATAGTACCGATGGGAGGCAGATCTATTTGTGCCAGGAAGAGAGGCGAAGACCCATTGTCTCCTTGTCTAGAGCACTGCAGCCATCAGGGGCAGGCTGTTAGTTTTTAACCAATTAGCTCACTAGTCTTGAATGCATCTTTGGGGTCAGCTGGCAGATCTCTCTCTCTCTCTCTCTCTCTCTCTCTCTCTCTCTCTCTCTCTCTCTCTCTCTCTGTGTGTGTGTGTGTGTGTGTGTGTGTGTGTGTGTGTGTGCTGGTGTCTTAATTAGCCCACTGTGGGCAGCAGCATTTCCTAGACAAAGAGTCCTGCACTGTCTAAGAGGAAGAAACCAGCTGAAAGCAAGTGAGCATGCATTCCTTCTCTGTGCTCTTAACAGTGGATATGGTGCTCCGCGTCCCTGCCTTGACTCCCTCACAACAATGGACTGTAACCGGAATTGCAAGCCAAAGACTTCCTCCTCTACCCTGCTTTTTGTTATGTTATTCTATCACAGCAATAGAAATGGAACTAGGGCAACTCAGCAAGGCCTTCTGGGAAATAGATACACGTTGGTCCAGTGGTGTAGCTCAGTGGTAGAGTACCTACTTAGCATGTACAAGATCCAGGTTTTCCTCTCAGCCCCTCAAATAAACAACAACAGCCATAAATAGGAAACAGGCATGTGTTGTATGACTCATGAGTTAGTCGTAGCCTCTTTTTAAGTGAGGACAACCTACCAGAGGGACTGGCTTGGCTTTGCCTACAAACACAGCCTATCATGATGGGTATTGGTGCAAGCCTTCCACACTAACCAGCTTCTCTATCATATGATGTTTTTTTTTTTCCAGGCCCAGCTGTCCCAGGCCTTAAATGGGGTTTCAGATAAGGCCAAAGAGGCGAAGGAATTTCTGGTTCAGCTCAAGAACATGCTGCAGCAGATCCAGGTGAGCAGACTCTGGTGCTGGACAGACAGTGGGCTTGTCTGTCAAACTCACAGAGAAAAAGGACCAGTGATTTTCTTTAAAGGGCTGACCTGTTTGGTTGTGTAGTCCTGGGGGCAGAAAGCGCCACTCTTGGTCTGTTTACATGCAGAAAGCACTTTCCATCCTCAGATGTGCCTGCTGTAATCACTGCACCAAAATATAAACAGCGCAGTTTCAAAACAATTGTGTTATCTGAGTGTCTATGCTGTGCCCCATACCGAGCCTGAACAACATAGAAATCAGTGAGCTACATGCAAGAGAGAGAGAGGATCCAAATGCACAGGGGAAGAAGGCCCAGAGCACTTTCATGCCTTGTCAGAGAAAAGGACTAGGGGCCTTGAACCTTTCTTTTTCTTTATCCTCCTCTTCCTCCCCCGCTTTTCTTCCTCCTTAAAAATTATTATTATTATTTTGTACAGGGTCTCGTTACAAAGCCCAAGCTGGCCTTAGTCTTGAAAGTGCTAAGATGATAAACATGTGGCGCCCACCCTGCCTGATTCCCATGGGGAGTCTTAAGACACAGGCTCTGGTGTTTCATCAACACAAGATGAAGTAGTTTTTTCTGAATGTCTCCATATGACATCAGAGATGGAGCAGAAGCAGCAACAGAAATGGATTCAGTTCAGAGGCTGCGAGTACAAGGTCACCTAGCTCTTCCCGAGTCCTTCCAGCCCGGCTTGCAGATGGCAATTGTCCCTCTGTGTGTGTCTGTCCTGATTTCTTCTTCTTATAAGGACACCATTTGGATTGGACTGGGGCCACCCTGGTGGCCTCGTTTTAACTTCTGGCTTCAAACACAGCTACATTGTGTGGTCCTGGGGCTTATAATTCAGAATATGATCCAGGGGGATAATTTAGCTCATAGCCAGAAATCAAAATTGACCCAGAAACTGAGGCAGACAGACTTACACACTTTTGTTTGCTTTACTTTTCCTGATTGTAAAAAGCAAAGTGTGTGGTCCAGAGATTATAGACAGTATGGAAGACAGAATGGATAAAAAGCTCACCAATATCCCTTATCCGAGGGGACCAGTTTGTCACATACACCCATCTGTAACATACGTATACATACATCCATACATATCCATATATGCACACATATACACATACGCTCATTGTCTATGGGATTATTCTGTGAACAACTTATGTCCTCTTTTCTTTCTTCCTTCTCTCTCTTCTTCCCCTTTTTAAAGACGAAGTCTCTGGACTAGCCTTCAGGTCAGGCTCCTGCCCACACCTCTCAAGTGCTGGGATGACAGGTGTGCCTCACCTCACTCAGGCTTTTCCCCTTCATGGCGCTAAAAATGCCCTCTGAACAGACTGCAGACTGTTTTACCATGTAGCTGTGTCACGGTTCTTGAAATCCTTCCTTGGTACCCATTCATGATTCATGCTGCCCCCGACTTAGAAATGATTTAGAGAGCTCTGAGAGCTTCCTCTGGACCATAGATGCCAGCACCTCCTCATCATAGTTCTCTGCTTTCCCAGGAAAATGGATTGGACTATGAGGCTTGCCTGGTGGCGCAGTGCGATGCCCTGGTGGATGCCCTGACTCGACAGAAAGCCAAGCTGCTCACCAAGGTGACCAAAGAGAGGGAGCACAAGCTGAAGGTAAAACCGAGCGTCCTGTTTCTCCACCCCTATTACGTCACCCAACGCAAGGTGGCACTGACTTAAGCATAGGATGGTCTTAGGTGAGTGAGTGAATAGGTGTGGCTGGGGAGGCTCTGAATTGACTGGTCCAGTTACACTCAGGAGTCGGGAGTACTCTCAAGTAGTCTCCAAAGCCAGGTGGTCTGCAGCATCCTGCTGTCTTCAAATCAGTCCCCCCTCTCCCCCTTGCTCTGAACTCCTGTGTCTGTAGGGTGGCTGGGGTCTTCTCTCATCTTGCTTGGCAGAGGTGGACAGTGACAGAAACAGTCAGGCTCTGTCTCCTTCTTCAGACTCTGTATCATCTCATGTATCTATAAGCAGCAACGATGTGTGTGGCTAGGTTCTGCTAAGGGACCCTGAGTCATGTCCCCTGTGTAGCACTAAGATCCTGGCTCAGGCAGAAGCTGAGAATGACCCAGAGTGATTCCAAAGAGTTCTGTGCCAGAGACATCTAAGTGAATTAGAAACACTTGTTTTTCCTTTAGAGGGGGACTTGTGTAGCCCGGGCTGCAACTCAAATTTGCTATGTAGCTGAGAATAACCCTGAAATCCTCATCTTCCTGCATTTACCCACTAAGTGCTGGGATCCTAGGCATGTACCATCATTCCTGGACAGATTAATCCGGTGCTTCAGGCATTTAGACAAAGCACTCTACCAACTGAGCTACATCCCCATCTCAGAAAACACTACTTTAGTTTATGTTTGTTTCTTTGTTTTGTTTTTAAAGATTTATTTATTATATATACAGTGCTCTGTCTGCATGCCAGAAGAGGGTACCAGATTTCATCATAGATGGTTGTGAGCCACCATGTGGTTTCTGGGAATTGAACTCAAGACCTCTGGAAGAGCTGCCGATGTTCCCAATCGCTGAACCATCTCTCCAGCCCCATATCTGTTTGGTTTTTAAGATAGGGGCCTGCTATATAATCCTTGTTGGTCACAAACTATTAAACTCAGTATATGACCCAGACTTCCTTAGTACCACACCCCTCTCAGGAAACACTACTTTAAGGAGAAAAGGTTGTGTGTTGGAAGGGAACCATGTGTACTGACAAAGAAACCCTCTAAGTTATCCCTGATCAGACAGGAAGCTGGCCACATCCCAGGGGGAGCTGTACATCATTTCCTTTGTGTGCCTGCCTTCCCAGAGCTCAGGAAGCATTTCTGTGCTGGAAGTGGGCCCATTGATTTCCCAGTGATAATTGCAAAACTCAGGAGCAGAGCAGAGTGCCGGCTGTGAGTTAAGGAGATCAACAACACCCTTCCCAGCCACCAAGGCACTCACACACTGTTGTTATAACTGACTATTTTCCCTCACAAGTGGGTTCTTCAGGGCTCTCTCTCCACTGCAGATGGTTTGGGACCAGATCAATCACTGCACACTGAAGCTGCGCCAGTCTACGGGCCTGATGGAGTACTGCCTGGAGGTCATCAAGGAAGATGACCCTTCTGGATTCCTGCAGGTGAGCTGCCCTGGAGGACTGCTGTAGGCAACTTCTGCCAGTTTCGCCAATGCTCCCCATTCTTCCTGAACCAGGCCTCTCTCTAGGCTCTGTACCTCCCTGGCTGGGACTTTAACAGCTTCTCCTTTGCTCTATCATGGCTCTGACTCTCACTAGCAAGAATCCTAATTCTGCACCAGCCAGTAAATGAGAAGTCAAAAAGGCATCATCTCTAAGGACTAACTAACTGCCATGCTCCAGTATTTCCCCCAGTAATAAGAGAACACAGTCTATGCCACATGAGTTGGGCAAACTGCAGAGAGAGAGGGGTGAGGGAGGGGCAGGATCCACAATCCCACAGAGATGGTGCAACCTTGTTAGGGCCAGTGCTTCAACATTAAGGCTAACTTGAGGACATTTATTCTCAGGAACATGGTCATGTGTCAACTTACCTGTGAAGAAGTGCTGATTCTCATTCCTTACTCTTCAAGAAGGCTGTAGGAGAAGCTAAAGAGAGGGTTCAGCCTTTAAGAGCACTTGTTGCCTTGGCAAAAGACCTGGGTTTGGTTCCCAGCACCCACACAGTGCTTCAGGGGATCACATGCTATTTTTTAACCTCCTTGGGAACTAGGCACACACAAAGCGCACAGACATGCATGCAGGAAAACACCCATACACACAAGAGAAAAATAAATGTAAAAAGGAAAGGAGGAGGACGAAGATGTCCAACATCATGGCTCTGTGGGAACATGTGCCCAGGTCCCAGAAGCAGAATTTTGCAGCAAAGTAAAGCAGAGCCACAGGTGTGACACAGGCAGTCAGGATCTGCAGCAGAAGCCTTGGGACAGTGGCTGGAGGCAGTGGGCAGACCTAGGCGTGGCCTTTATAACTTGGGAACACTGGAAGCATTGCCTTCATACCCAGGAACAAATTGCTAGTGTATTTCACTTTCCAAAGTGAGAGGACTGGCCAAACAGATGTATGAAGGGTGTGTCTGCCTATCTGAAAAAAGCACTGTGACTTCATAAAAGAGTTTGGGCCACCTTAAAACCAAACCAAACCAACTTCTTAGTGGTTCTTCACATTAAAATGATCACAAAAATAAAAAAATATATACATTAACATGATTACGTGATTGAACTGTGACTGAAATAACACAGCTTGCCTAGGTGGTTGGGGTCACTTAAACTTGGCCATGGCTCATAGGTCTAGGCTCAGTCCACCGCTTCCCTTCGATGAGCTATGGACAATGCTGAGCCCTTCTCCACAAAGGTGGGCAGTTCTTCCTCTGAAAACCTAACCTTCTTTCTGTGCTCCCTTGAAGATCTCAGATGCCCTGATCAAGCGTGTGCAGGTGTCTCAGGAGCAGTGGGTCAAAGGTGCCCTGGAGCCCAAAGTATCTGCAGAATTCGACCTGACTCTGGACAGTGAGCCACTCCTGCAAGCCATCCACCAACTGGATTTCGTCCAGATGAAATGTAGGGGTGAGCCGTGGTCGGACCCATTTAGTGAGGTTGCCTCCCCAAGAGGCACACAGGCTAAGGGCAGCTTGATGGTGGCAGGAGCCTGCCATGCAGGGTGGCAGAGAGAAGGTGAGGATCCCAGGCACTAGCCAGGTTGGTTCAGCTGAACCTGAACTCTCTTTCCTGGGCCAAGGGTCAAGGACAGAAAGCAGAATAAACAGAGGCAGTGTCATCATGTGCTGGGCTGCCCAGGGGCTCAGGTTGCAGATGTGGGCAGGAATGCAGATTCTCACTCAGATTGCACTTGCAGGCAAGAGAAGCGTCAATCCAGGAGCCAGCTGATGTTCGCAGCAGGTGCTAGGGAGAAAGGGCAGACGGGTGGTGTAGATGGCAGGGTATATAGTCTTGGGCGAGGAGGAGAAAGAAGATGAGAGAGAGACGGAGGAGAAGGGGAAAAGAGGAGGGAGGGGGAGAGAACAGAGAGCAGGGGGAGGAGCCAGGTATGGGGTTCACCTGTAACCTTAACAAGAGGAGAAAATGGAGGAGAGAGAGAGTAGGGAAGTCGGAGAGCAGGAGACTAGGGGGAAGGAGGGGAAAGGACGGAAGGAGGACGGAGATTGGAGAAAGGAGGAGGGAAGGAGGAGAGGATGACGGGAGAAGGAAGAGGACGGGAAGGAGGAGCAACGGGGGATGAGCTTTGCCCAGGTGGCACAGGGTGGCGAGAGCCAAGGCCCCAAGGCAGGAACAAGCTTCTGTCCCAAGAAGAGGGAGAGCAGACTGGACAAGTGGAGGGTGGTGGGATCTGGGTTCAGGGAGCCAACAGGACCCGCAGCCAAGAGTTGATGAAACTTACACAGCTTGGCTAGTCCCAGAACTTAGGAAAGATGGCCAGGATGGACTCCTGTCCTAGGCATCACCTTCCCCAAGATGCCCATGGTTCACCCAGAAAGGAAGACAGACAGTATGGTTTTAGGGGAGCCACATCACCGACCTCAGGCCATCCCCAGGCTCACTCCCTTACAACTTGCACTTGGGTTAAGGTTTGAAAATTCCACCTGCCCCAGGTGTAAATGAGACAGTGGCAAGGAGCAGGCCCGGCAGGGGATGGGGTGGGAAGGGAAGCTGTAGTTGGGGAGGATAGTCCTGGAAAGTGGGGGCTCCAGGACAAATAGCTTGGGGTGTAAATGCTGGATTTCAGGGTGTGGCAGGTGAAGGAATGAGAGAGTGGCAAGGGTCTCTCCTGCAGCCGAGTGGAGGGAGGGAGAAGCTGAGCCAAATGTCTGTTGTTGACACAGACTCCCCTTCCTGGGATGTCAGCCAACCCTGGACAGACAAGCTCACTCTGAATCAAAATCAAACTTGCAGGTGGACAGAAAAGATCTTGCCATTTTCTCTTCCAAACCAGGCCGGAGTGGCCCGTGTCACCATCCAGACCGTTTTGAGCCTGAGCAAAGCTGGGTCATATTCAGGCTCTGTTTGCCTTTAGTAAGCTCAGAGCATGCCAGACAGCAGCCGCTTGCACCATGGACTGGCTACCCAGCCCTCTGACGATGTGTCTGGTCCCCTGACCTTGCAAATCTTCCATCAAGATTCCACCTGCCTGTGTATTTTGTTCCTCACCACTGTCAGTAATCTTTTTATTACACTCAAGATGATCAACTTATAAAAGAGAAAAGCTTTATTTGGCCACACAGTTTTGGAAGTTTTAGTCTACGGTTGGTCTGTAGCTTTGGGCCTGTGGTGGGCATGCCATGGTAGAGCCCAGTTCCTCACCCTGTGTCCATAAAGCAGAAAGGAGAAAGAGGAAAGAACTAGGGTCCCACCACTTTCATGGGCACACCACCAATGTGCACATTTATCCCACCTCTTAAAGGTTTTACCACCTCCCAATAGTGCCATCCTGGGGAGCAAGCCTATAACGCATGGGCCTTTGAGGGGCATTAAGATCCAGGTCACAGCATCTCTATTTCCAGCTCAAGTGGAAGTAAGTTCCAGGCTGGCTCTCACTTGATTTCCTGTCCTGCCATCTGAGCCCACACAGGTGACTCTACAGCATATACATTATGGACTGTGCTGAGGTCATTTGGGTGTGTCTCATGGCCCAGGAACCAACACAGGGCTCTTGGTGGGTAGATGGAAAAGAGGACTTCCTTCCTCAGGGCACAGGTCCCAAGGGTTTGGATGGGTTGGGCCTGAAGGAGAATTCTGTGTACTGACCAGAGTGATCCCTGTCACAGTGCCACCTGTACCCCTACTGCAGCTGGAGAAGTGCTGCACCCGTAACAACAGTGTCACCCTGGCCTGGAGGACACCACCCTTCACCCACAGCCCTGCTGATGGCTACATCCTGGAGCTGGACGATGGTGATGGGGGCCAGTTCCGGGTGAGCTAATGCTGCTGTTCAGGGGATAGTTTCCAGTAAGCCCTGCTGAGGCCTTCTGTTATTTGAAAACTCTAATGCACAGACCCAGACAGGACTGTCCTATGAGACTGCTCTTAAACCTATTGTTACCCTAAGACAAGTATCTTGACTACAAAAACAGAGTCTGCCAGCCGGGCTCTCTGGAAATAGCACTTCCTATGTGGCCACAGCCTCGGGCAGAGATGTCTGTCAGAGAAGTCTTGGTGATATTTTGAGGAACCACCCATGTGTGAGCTGGCAACTCAGAAAGTGTATACATGTATTTACTTTCCACAGGCTAGCCCACATCTGACATACTCTCACATAATTCTTTGCTGGGCTTTCCCACTGCCTTTAGTCTGGCTCTCTGGCTCTGATGTCAGGGCGGTTAGATGGGATCCTGTCTTGGAAATAGTTTCTGCAGGAGAAGATGGTTTCTTGGGCCCTTTAGAAGCTGACAAGCTGCTGGTGCATGAAGACGAAAATGAGTGCTAGGTGGGTGTGCTGACTCACGCCTAGAACCCCAGCACTGGCAGGTTAGGGGATTGAGAGTTTGAAGTCAGCCTGGGGTACAGAGTAATATCTTGTTTCAAACAAGCCAATACTGGGGCTTAGCAGAACAAAGCAAACTTGGAAGTGAATAAGGAATAAAGTAAAAACCCTAGCAAATGAGAACCAAGGCCCGGTACAAGGAAGCTCGCCATCTTGGAGAACCAGAAACCAGCTGAGATAGGGTCAGAGGGCAGATGTTGACCTCAGGGGCAGGAGCATTCGTAGGTGTCCTCCTTGGCTTCTGGCAGGGCTGAGAGTAGGGGTAGGGAGCTCTCAGGGAACATCCTAGCTAGCTTCACACCTGCAACCGACCCTCCAGGTCCCCATTCCTCTTTCAGCACCCCAGACAGAGGGACCAGCAATTAAAGAGGAAGGGGCGTGGGCTGGAGAGATGGCTCAGAGGTTAAGAGCACTGACTGTTCTCCCAGAGGTCCTGAGTTCAGTTCCCAGCAACCACATGGTGGCTCACAACCATCTACGATGACATCTGGTGCCCTCTTCTGTACACTGTATACATAATAATAAATAAATCTTTAAAAGAAAAAAGAGGAAGGGGCATCCAACCAGAATGACTAGCCTAGGCTGGAACATCTGGTTCTCCTGTAGGTGTGAGGGCACTTCTGGTATTGATGTGTACCTCAGAGGACCTTCCAGAAGCTCTGGGGTGTAATGAATGTTCTTGGCCCTTTTAGGAAGTGTATGTTGGCAAGGAGACTCTGTGCACCATTGATGGGCTTCACTTTAACAGCACCTACAATGCCAGAGTCAAAGCCTTCAACTCATCTGGCGTCGGGCCCTACAGCAAGACCGTGATCCTACAGACCTCTGATGGTGAGCAGTCCTCAACCATGTGGTCAGATATCAGCAAAGCTTCATTTCCCACATACTGAGGTAGAAGACAGTGCTACCATCTAAAGGGGATTGAGATTTGTGACCTTGACCACGTTATGTCACCTTTTTATGTTTCAATCTCCTATGTACAAGGATAGCTCCTTCCTCTAACAAAGCCTAAATCAATGGGGGAGACAACAGGACCCAGGGCTCCGGGAAATGGACCTGGATGCAGGGCCAGGTGACCTGCATTTCTGTGCTCCTTACCAAGGCTAGATCAATGGAATGGAAACTTGGAAGAACACAGAGCAGGGAGAGAGAGAGAGAGAGAGAGAGAGAGAGAGAGAGAGAGAG